>JAANSK020255929.1:0-12776 GCA_011763485.2 Isoetes engelmannii
ATAGGTATGATATACATGATAGGTATAGGTATGATAGGTGTATATGTATCATAGGTCCAAATCGAGGCGAGGCCCCGGCCGGAGGCCGGGGCCGAGCCGAGGAGTGTAAAAGAAAAGGGGCCACCTGTCAGGGCGGCCCCTTTTCTAGTCTATAAATATAGATTTTCTTTTCTGATTCAGTATTGACTTCGGCTACGGCCTTGACAACTTGAATCGAAATGCTCTTTTCCAAAACTCTTGCCCAAGTTTGTGGTAGCTATGGGTTCAGTCAGTGAGCAAGAGTATTTGCGTGTTCGCTCGGAGCTTGACTGCCTCCGAACAAAATTTGCGGCACTGGAGCAGGAAAATCAAAAGTTGATTGTGCAATTGCAGCAAGTGAGTAACTGACAAGATGCAACAATTCGAAAAATTGTCCCAGCGTATGCCGCAGTTAGAGGCTGTGCAAGACAACAGTCTTCCAGAGCACATGTTACTTTGGAGGAGCCAAAGATTAGTCTTCCGGGGAAGTTTGATGGTACCCCGTCCCAGTTTCAAGGGTTTTTAAACCAGGTACGTCTTGTGATTCAGATGCATCCTACCCGATACCCAACCGACGCATCTCGAGTTGGTTTAGTTGGTACCTTATTGACGGATACTGCGTTGCTTGGTTTGCAGCATTGCTAGAAAAGAAGTCGCTCTTATTAGAGGATTTTGAGAATTTTATCAAGGAGTTCCAGGCTTGTTTTGGCGATACAAATTATAGTGTCAAGATAGCTATTAAACATTCGAAGGTTGCGGCAAGGTGATCGTCTTGCTTCTTCATATGCTGCCGATTTTGGTCTTCTTGCTTGCAATATTCCTTGGGATGAGGAGACTTTGATAGATCAGTTCCGGCATAGAATGATGTCAAGAATCTTCTATGACCTTCCATGAAGATCCGAAGTCCCTTACAGTGGCAATTAGTCGAGTAGTCAGGTGTGACAATCGTCTATTTGAGCGACCTTTTGAACGTTTCCAGACTTCACGCCCTAGAACGGAGCGAATGTATCCAACCTTCAGCACCTGCACGAGTATCCAATACCGTTCAGTAGATGGCTCCAATAGAGATGGGTCAGTACAGTGTTGAGGACCTTTGGCAGAATAAGAGAAGCAAAGGCATCGAGCAAATCGGTTATGCCTTTAATGCGGAGGCCCAGGGCACATAGCAGTAAAATGTCCACACAGACCATCAAGACGTCAAATAAATAATGTAAGTGATAGTAGTGACCCTAGTTCGACTTATCCAATTGGATGTAGCAGCCCTAGCAGACCCAGCAGCCCGACTCGTTCCAACAGATTCGATGTTTTGAGTCAAATTGAAGAGGGGTTAAACGAGTAAGTCCAGCCAAAGTTGGATTCATTTGGTTGGACAATCCAAAACATGTAAAGTCTGTTCCTAGCACTGGTTCCATTCCATCCAATCGAGTTAATAGAGCTTTTGTATCACAGGTTGAAATCAGCATAGCTAGATGCCATCAAGTTTTTGCCTTTGCCCTCTTGAATTCAGGAGCTAATTCTTGTTTTATGGATCGAGAATTTGCCTTGACGCATCAGATCTTCTTGAAGGAGATTTCTTGTCCAACTTTCGTAGTAGTCATTGACAGGTGTCCTATTGCATCGGGAGATGTAGTTCAGGAGTCTGAGCTAGGTCGTGTGGTTCTTGGTGATTTGGCATGATTAGTAATGAGCACCCAGTTGTTCTTGGTCTACCTTGGTTTGGATTACATAATCCGGATGATGATTGGAGAAAACGAACAACCAAGGAGCCTCAAAAGGATAGTATGTCCCAGTCTCTCATTTCTACAGGATCAGCCTCTCATCAGATCTCCACTATTTCTGTGCAAAGATTACGCAAAGAAGGATGAAAGGAAGGGATGTTCCGATTTGCAGTATTAGCAACTCTATGTTCGAACCCACATAAGTCAGAGACTCAACTTCTAGCAAAATACCAGGAGTTTTCAGATGTTTTTGACAAGGTAAAAGCCAGTACACTTTCAGAGCATCGGCCTTATGATTGTCCTATTGATCTGCAGCCATCAGAGCTCGAGGTTCTCCGAAGTTATATTGATGAAAACTTGGCAAATGGATTTATTCGACATTCTAGGTCCCCTGCTAGTGCACCCATCTTCTTTGTTAAAAAGAAGGATGGCTGTCTTCGTTTGGTCAAGGATTATCGAGGCTTAAACAAGTTCACCATCTGAAACAGATATGCTTTGCCTCTGATTTCAAGTCTTTTGGAGCGACTTAGTGGAGCTAAATACTTCACAAAGCTAGATCTTCGAGGTGCATATAATCTTGTTCGAATCCGCCCTAGAGACGAGTGGAAGACTGTCTTTTGCATGCGATATGGACACTTCGAATATATAGTTATGCTCTTTGGTCTCGCAAATGCACCAGCAGTATTTCAACATATGGCAAATGATGTTTTTCGAGATTTCCTTGACATTTCCATGATAGTTTATCTGGATGACATCCTAATTTATTCGAACTCAGGAAGAGTGTGATGCACGTGTTCATCAAGTTCTGCAACGATTGAAGGAGTACGGTCTTTATGCTAAGTTGGAGAAGTGCAGTTTTGGCCGCAATCAAGTAGAGTTTCTGGGGTACATGGTTTCACCAGAAGGAATTTCTATGGATCCAGTGAAGGTTACTGGCAGACACCATGTTTAGTGCGGGATGTGCAGTGTTTGTTGGGACTTGCAAATTAACTGGATCAGTGGGAATTGTTGGGATTTTATGATCCTGTGAATTGCAAGAAAGATAGAGGTCATTGAAAATGGTATTGAAGTTGGTGGTGGTGCCAAAGGTATAAGTGTCTGCCATCCATAAGTGATCTCTGATCATTGTATAAAAGTTATTCTGCTTGACCATGAATGCCAACAAGCCACCATATGCATCAGCTAGGCCCCTGTGTGAGTAATACAATTCCTTGTACCTCAAGCACTGCCTATCTGTAAATTCCTTATTATACTTGAAGATGAAGTGCCACATGTAATACATCTGCATAACCTCCCTTGTATAAACTGCAGCCCACTTTCTCTCCCGAGAATTTGCTTGCATATTATGTACTATCAACTCCCTATGACTTAAGTGAGAATAAGGTGGCCATAACACACCATGCTAAAAGGGTCTTTCACCATAAATACCCACTTCCCTCCAGAAAGAAGGAATATCATTATCTGTGAAGTATATTTTGCCCATAATTCCTTTAACATTTGGCATGTATCCTAGGAAAAAAAATTTAGTTAGAACCAGTAAATGGAATTGTAGAGACAAACAAATTATGATACCCCACAAATTCACCAAGTTGATCCCAAGACCTGTCATAATTGTCAGCATATAAATTTCTATGGGCAGTGGCACACAATTCAATATCAAACTTAATATGAATTTTGATCCAAGCCATGAACAATCTTTTATGACCATAGTAATAAAGACAATAGAGTTTTTATAAGGATCATTACCTTGAATGAAATGAACAATGGAAGATTTATCATAGATACCAAAAGGATTTTCAAACCATCTCCAGAGAGGATCAAGTTTAGGACAGAAAAATATGTGAGACATATCTTCAACTTGATTACAGCCAAAGGGACAGTCAGAAGAGAGACTCGGATCTCTTCTAGCATATAAATTCAAAGAAGGCACACTCCCATTAGCAATTAGCCATATAAAGTAGGAAATCTTCCTAGAAGTGTAAGAGTTCCAGACATTACTGAAGAGAGCTTTGACTCTATTTAGATCCATATTCCAAAAAGCAACAGACTTTAAAACACATGTACCTGTGTTGAGATAATCATAAACGTGCTTGACCTTATAATGAGGCTTACATTTTAAGATCCAGTCCAAGCCATTGTTCTGAGGCAGATTGAGATTTTTGTTACTTGCTACCTCTTTTATGTGACAGAAGATTTTCTTATCAGTAGAAGTACTTCTTACTAACCTTTTGAAGGAGGACCAAGTAATCCAATTGCCATTATTTCACAAGTCACAAAGATTGTTGATATTATAGGAGCTCCACTTCTTATAGATTTGAGGATGCTTTCGGGAGGATTGTCACTAAGAATAGGTGACCAGAAGATAGGCATATTCAGATGAATGTTATTGATAGAGGTGTAGTGAAGGTCATGCTTGTTAGCAAAGGACTGTTCTCTTAGCAATCTTTTTTTTGCAATTCTTCTTGAGCTACCTGTGACTTTATTCCAATGATTATCCTAAATTTCTGCTGGATAATTTTGTTTGGAGGAGAAATCAACAGCCATATTTTGAAGATCAATATTCCCATTCTCATTAGTCACCTCCGCACCTCCTTTCTTGCATTCAGCATACCAAAAATGCCTAAAGTTACAATTAGTGCATGTAGGAGGTAAACCATTCCATCTTAGCTCAAGGGATTTGTTTTGGCCAAAGCAGTCAATGAATGGAATGGAAGTAGGAATTTCTTTTGTCAGATCAAGTTGGACATAGGCAATTGGAGGCTAATAAGGGGCATACACAGTGGAAACATAGACTCCAATGGAATTAAATAAAGTTTTAAATGATTCCTCATTCCAGTAGATAGGATTTAGGGCATGCATGGATACTGAGGCTACACAGAAATTATATAGCTCAGAAGTTGACAGCTTTGGGTTCCATTTGATGAAGGACAAGTGAAAATTTTCAAGGACCAGGGTGCCACTGTAAAGAAGGAAGTTAGATGACCTCTGATTACCACATTCAACCATAATGAAAGGATAATTGAGCCAGTATACATCACTAATTGAGAGGCCTTTTTGAAGTGAGAGAAGAAATGACCAAATTTTTTCTATACTAGCTCCAACTTTGTCAATTTTGACAACCACAGCAGTGTTTGACAGATTTTTTCATTTTTTCAATCACCATAGGCGAGTTAAGAACAATAACGTGGACAGTGGCGAGATTGGAAGTGAAGTTTGGACGTTCTTGCTGAAGAATAGTATCTCAGGCTTGATCAGAGTTAACTTCAGCAACAGCCCTCCGGTTACCATAAGCAATTGGCACGCCTGTAGCAGGATCAATTTGAGGAATAAAGCCAATAGCTGAAGGATCTTGTGAAACATTATCCCAGTAAGGAGTTTTATCTGAGAGAGGATCCATGCTTTTTTTAAACAAAAGATCCGAAAAATCACCAAACTTTATGAAATTGGAGCGATTTTCCTTGATGTCAGGAAAATTTTGGAGCACAGAAGCTTGATCCTGCTTAGGAAGCACCAGAAAACTATGAAGAAGAGGAAGGGTTTTGGTATTTAGGTTAAGAAGGGGATTTTTAGCCATAATTAACTTCAGGAATTCGCAACAAAGGGCAGAAATTGAATGAAAGCAGCAAGGGAAGAGCCAGAGAATGGAAATTTGAAGAGATCAGAGGAAATTGAGTCGGAATTGAGCATAAAAAAGGAACAAATTACCTTCTAACACTAAATTATAACAGTTAAACATCCTGGAATTGAACAAGACTTTTTACCAGAACAAGAATTTTAGCTTTCTATTGATAATGATCTTGTTTTCAACCCAATCACAATGCACTCGAAAGATCCCTACTGCTGATGTGTTTCGATTTCCCACAAATTCTTCAAGCCAAGAGTCGATTATTCCTGTTTCAAATTCCACACAGCCTGGAACAAAGGAGTACTCCTGAGAGAAATAACAATCAGGGAAGATGTTATGGAAAAGGAAGGAATTCCAAAGCTCAGCAGGAGGACCCGAGATGAAACCACATGTCAATCTGTCTCCATTTTTGAGAATTCCAAATTTGGTATCCATATAGAGAGAATCATGAGAACAATTTGAAATTGCTGGCCCTCTACAGGGGCAGCAAAGGAATTGGCTTGAATTCGAGGCAGAAGAGGCTCAATTCGAAGTTTTCTGGGAGGTTTTGGCCAAGATTTGAATTTTAACAGAAAAAGTGGGATAAAGACAAAATGTCCAAGAAAATAGGCGCTTGGTCATTTTCCAACCCACACTTCGACACCCATATCCCATTTTTACAACGTTGTGCCTTGTTGTGCCGATCTTTTGCCCAATCTTTTATCTTTTCCCCTCGTGTAGAACTGTCAAAGGGGTGCCTATCTTGGCAAAGTTCTTGACAAATTTCCTGTAATATCCTGCCAAGCCCAAAAAACTTCTTACCTCGTGCACATTCTTTGGTGCTGGTCATTCCACTACTGCTTGGATCTTTGCCGGATCGGTGGAGACGCGCTCGGCTGAAATGACCTGCCCAAGATATTCGATTCTGGTCGTGGCAAAATGACACTTGGACAAATTTGTGTAGAGCTGATGCCTTCTTAGCTTCTCAAGAGCTCTCCTCAAATGTATGACATGTTCCTCTAGAGTTTTACTGTAGATCAATATATCATCAAAGAAGATGATAATAAACTCATCGAAAAACTCTCGAAAGATGTCATTCATAAGCCTCATAAAGGTGGTCGGGGCATTGGATAGTCCGAATGGCATTATTGTGAACTCGTAGTGTCCATACTTTGTCCTGAAGCCTGTCTTGTGGATATCTTCTTTCTTTATCTTGATCTGGTGATAACCTGGTCTGGAATCTATTTTGGAGAAGATCTTTGATCCTTGGAGCTAATCCATCAAATCATTTGCTCTGGGTAAGGCATACTTATTCTTGTTGGTGCACTTGTTGAGTTGGCGGTAGTCGATACACATCCTCAAACTTCCTTCCTTACTTCATGACAAACAGAATAGGTGCACGGAGAGACGCTAGGTCTTATGAACCTTAGATCCAAGAGTTCTTGCAACTGTTTCTTTAATTCTGGTAGTTCATAGTTTGTCATTCTTTAAGGTGCCTTACATGTCGGCTTTGTACCTAGTTCGAGTGTTATTTCACATTCTACTCCTCTGTACGGGGGAAGTTCCTTGATCTCGTCAGGGAACAGATCATGAAATTCCTTTATTAGCTCGGCCACCTGCTTGGAAAGTTTACTTAAGGGGTTATCCTCTTTTTCTTCCTCTAACTTATCATCCACGGCTTCGAGTTTAAAGATGTAGGCTACATGCTCCCTCTTTATGCACTTACGCAATTTTCTACTGGACATGCATTGCATTATTGGAGTGACTTCCTTACCTGGAATTTCCATTGTCTTGCCGTTGGGTGCGGTTAAGGTGACCTTTCTATTCTTGCAATCAATCAAAGCCTTTGCCGGGATGAGGTATTCCATACCTATTATGAGATCGTACTTCCCCATGGTTTCTGCTATCCTCGATGATGGACCTCAGGGTGAATAGATGATCAATGTTGGAGTGGCCAGGACGGAGGCCTGCCTGGGTGAGAGGGCGGACCTCTGAGTTATCTGCCCATATGGTCATCCGCTATTCGATAATGGTAGCCATTATCGAACAGCGGATGGCCATTATGGTGCGGTCATTGGCCGGGCAGTTCGGGACCCCGCCCTTGTATATGGAAACGACCCTGCTGCAAGTCCACTGTGTTGGAAGTCCTTCCTGCAGTGCCTGATTGAACATTGCTGTCAGCACAGGTACCATTGGCGGCCCGACCCATTTGAGGAGTTCCGCCTGCATACCATCCAAATCTGCTGCCTTCCCACTAGCTGCGCTGGAGGCCCATGATTACGTCGTCCACTGTTATGACCAGGGGCATTCCCGTCTGTGAGGGCACTGGCGCCTGCCTGCCCATAGGAATATATAACTGTTGCAAGTAGATGACCCATTGCTCTGTAGTAACGTCTCCCATAGTCTGTAGTGCCTTCTTCAGCACTTGTTTTCAAAATCTCGGGGGGGGGGGGGGGTTTGGTGACGTTCCAAGAGGCAAAACATTTGGTGCTGGTGTTCCGCAAGATACACAACCTTCTTGTTCTTGAGGAATCTGTGGTACTGAGCGATGGCTTCGGAGCGCTCAATAGGGCACGAAGCTGGCATTTTAATTCGCGGCATTCCTCATTAAACGAGATGTTACAGGGGACGGTGGAGGTCCTAACTTGCCCGTGCAAGTGGCCCCTCCCGAAGCATGTGTCTGCGGCTGCCACGAGGACCCAAGTCAAGCGGGTTGTCTGCTGCTGCAGAGTGGGAAGCTGCAGAACCTCTGTCAGGTCTTGGGTTAAGTTAAAAAAATTCGAGGAAGTCCAAAGGAACCTTAGAATTGAATTGAATTGAATTAAATGAATATTGAGGAATCGAAAGGATACTCATGGAAACTTGGTGAATCTAGACAGAATCCAAGGAATGTCCATGAATATTCTAGGAACTTAGAGAATTCTGATGGAGTCTAAGGAAATCATAAAATCCTTGGGAATCTAAAAAAATTATTAGTAGAATCTTAGGGAATGTAAGGGAGTCTTCATGGATCTTAAAGGATGTAGGGAAATTCATATAATTTTAAGAGATCTTGGAGGATCTAAGATAATCTTTGTAAAAACTTAGGGAGTACGTAGGAATCTTAAGGGAATGTTGGGAAATCTAAGGGAATCTTTATAGAGTCCTAGAAATTTAAGGGGAATCTTTGTGGAACATTGGAGAATTTATAGAATCTAGTGGATTCTTCCTTGAATACTGGAAAATCTAAGGAAAACTTAGAGAGTCCAAGGGAGTGAAGAATACAGTGGAGCCTATAGATATTGGGGATCTAAGGGAATCTTAGGCGATCTAGAGGAATCTACAAGAATCTTAGAGAATGTAATGGACTTCTTATAGAATCTTAAGGAACCTTCATAGAATTTTATAGATTCTTGGGGAATCTAGGAGAATTTTCAAGAAATCTTAAAGGATCTAGAGGAAACTTGGAAAATTAAAGGCAATCTTCATAGAATATTGTTAAATCTAGGGGACTCTTTGTAGAATCTTAGGGAATCTAAGGGAATCTAGGGAAATCTTGAAAAATCTAGTAGAATCTTCATAAAAATATTGATGAATCTAAGGGAATCTTTACGAAATCTGGAGGGAAAGTTACAAAAATCTTGGCAAATCTAATGAAATCGAAAGGGGAGCTTAGGAAATAGGAGAATCTTAAGACTCAAAAGGTAGTCGTAGATTGTAAAATGGAGATTTCTCTCTATAGATATATGGCTCTAATTGGCAGAGGTCTTTTGCAGGGTCGACTTCATGCAATCCCTCATCGTACAAATACTTATATATACAAATTATATAACAATGGACATGGAAATGAAAATGACATAAGCTTTTACCTCCATACTTTTTGTTGTTTTTTTTTTTTTTTGGTTTTTCGCTTACTTCATCCTCATGGTTCCAATTTTTACCACCGCAACCTTCTTGCTTCCACCACACCACTCTTTTCTTAAGGCATCTAGCATGATGGGGTAAGGCTTGCCACTTTATTGTCGTGCTGACAAAAAATTATGAAATGTGTAGGTAGTCCTTTTCCTTTCCTTTCTTTATGGGACATGTAATAACTGATGTTCTGCCTTGTTGAATGTACTCTAGGTTTCGCTACTAGATTTATTGCTGTGTGGCAATTTTTCTTATGGTTTTCTATTAAGACAATAGAAAGTTTCGGCTGTAAACACAAGATATCCGACTGATCAAAGTAACCATAGAAAATTTTGCGATGAAACGTAAAAGAATTGCCCAACACTAGGTGGAACCAAACCTGTTGATACAAGTCAAACCCGATAGTTCTTGGCACGTCAAAGATCTGACCCCATATCCCTTCCACATTACGTAAAAACTGCCTGGGCTATTTTCAGCCCAGGCTTCCAATCAGATCATGACAAATAGGCCGAATTTCATCCAAGGAACTCGAGCATCTAAGATTTACTCTCCGTTCTGAATTTTCTTACCTACAATTCTGGATTCAACTTCTTCTACTCCGCATTCCGATCTCTGTTGAAATCGCAGCTCTTCAATTGGATTGCAGCAACTGCTTAAAATCGCCAAGACGATTTTTACGGTTCTCATCTAACGTGCAAATCTTGAAACGTGAAGTTTGGGTTAGGGAAGATTCTGATGTGGCATTCATCTGCATCTTTCCTCGGGCTATGGCGATGGCGCTTCCGGCTATGGCGATGGCGCCTTGCCTCCGGAGATGATGCTGCCCTCAAGCTTCGGCTATGGCGCCTTGCTACTTCAAGGAAGAGCCTACAAGGTAATGGCGCCTTGTGGCTGCTGCAAGAAGGGAGGTTTATTTGAATACTGGAAGTTTTCTGTACTTCTACTCCGTTCTCATCTTGCTATCGCCTTGCTTTTCTAATGATGGTCTTCTATATTGTTTTTGCTGCCATGCAGGTTAAAGACCTGCGCTGAAACACTTCCGGCCTCAAAGCAGCATATCTTCCGGTGGCCTGCTTCTGCCGCTTCCTTCTTTCCCTGGCGAAAATCTGTTTAATCCTTTTCTTTTGGTGTTTTAACCAGATCTAGACCATATTTGCTGTCGTGGCATTGAAGCAGATCTTTTTGCTAGGCGGTTCTCGATAAGATTTCTTGCTAGCCGGCTCTCTGTCAAGATTTCTTGCAGCAGGTTCGTTCTAGATTTCTTGCACGTTCTCTCTAGATTTCCATCAGATACTTTCAAGATTTCTTGCTATGCGGATCTTTGTCAAGATTTCTTGAAGCGGGTTCCTGAAATAGGTTCTTTTTAGATTTCTTGCAGGTTCTTTCTAGATTTCTAGCAGGTTTTTTCAAGATTGCTAGGCGGCTTTCTGTCAAGATTCCTTAAAGCAGGTTCTTCAATATTTCTTGAAGCAGGTTCTTTCTTGAAGCACAGCTACACTTGTTTGATATTGCGGCTACATTGAAGCAGGTTCTTTCTTGAAGCACAACTACTCTTGTTTCATATTGCGGCTACTCTTGTTTGAAGATGACAAACACTCTTGTTTAACCTCTTTATCACGATCTGTTGCTATGGTTTTACCGGGGTTCAATTCCCCGGGGCTCTGTAATTTTAATCAAGAAATTAGAATATCAGAAGGAACCAGAATACAAGTAAAAATATCTAGAATGGAAGTAGAAGTCTTGGAATGCAAGAAAAATCTTGGAATTATCTCAGAACGTGACATTCCTGAAATGAATGTATGCCACGTGGCTGTATATTATTGGTGGATAAGTCAAAATATTCTCTAACCCAACTTTACGTATACAGGAATGTCACATAAAGTGACATTCGTGCAACGTGAAGTTTTAGTTAGGTTTAATTCTGCGCCATTTTCTCCGGCTATGGCGTTGTCGTTGGCGCTCGAGTCTGTGGCTTTGGCGTGTCGGAACAGCGGTGCTAGCGCTTGAGTCTGTGGCTTTGGCGTGTCGGAACAGCGGCGCTGTCTGTTATGTGCAAGATCCTGTCATTTTTTTCAAGATTGAATATCTTTCTAATGATTTTTTGCCTTATTTCTAACTAGATCATCTTTCAGGTTCAAGACCCGCTAATCTTGAGGCGTAAGAAGCAGGAATCAACGGTACTAGGGCTTATGTGCAAGATCCAGCTATTTCTTTCCAGATTGAAGGTTTTCTTTAACTATTTTTTGCCTTATTTTTAACTAGATCATCTTTCAGATTCAAGATCCACCTTTCTTGAGGTGTAAGAAGCAGGAACCAAGATCTTCGATTATTTCATGGAAGTAATCTTCTTGAGGTGTTATTTATTTCAGGCTTCAGGCGTAAGAACAAGGAAGCAGAGATCCGATGAAGCATGCAACGGTAAGACGGCAAGACAGATTGAGGCGGCAAAACAGAGTATTAGGGGAAGCTCTGTTTCGGCTCTATATTAACTTATTTTTTGTTTCTTCCATGTTTACAGATCTGTTTCGGCCAAATAGCGCCAAATATGAAAAAATACAGCTTTGTCTTCATCACGGTTAAGTGTCATCTGGTTTTTTTATTGATTTTTTTCCATTTGCGACCACATTTACTCAGTTTTACAATGGTAAACACAAGCTTGAAGGATACAGGCGACTTGCATGCCTGCATCAACACTGTTGCAGATTTCTTTTTCCGTGTATTGTCTGTTTATTTAATAATATGTTCTTGCTGGTGCTTCGGTTTCATGAGGTTCAAATCCTCAACCAAAAATTGATGTACTTAGAATGCAAGTAAAATCAGAATGTCGGGTAGAACCAGAATGTAGAGTAGAATGCTTGAATGCTGCAATTCCGGAAAAGAACTAGTGTCACGTGGCATTATACCATTGGCGGATGAGGCAGAATTGAACCTAACTAAACTTTACGTTACGAGAAAGACCTTTTTGTGGCAATTCCGCCACGTCATGTGTGCCGCGGCGGAATTGCACCTAAAGTGCACTTCTTCTAACGTGAAGTTCGCGTTAGGGTTTATTCTGGCGGCTTCGGCGGCTATGGCGATGGCGCCCTGCGCCCTGCTCCCGCTATGGCCCTGCTCCAGCGATGGCATCCTGCTCCCGGTATGGCCCTGCTCCTGCAATGACGTCCTGCTGCAGCTATGGCGGCCATTTCTAGGCATTCTCCTCTGTTTGTTCTTGTTTTGAAGCTCTAAAAGAATGGCATTCCTCTGTTTCTGAGCTTTTTTTGGTCGATGAAAACATGTTATCAAATATGGCCCTGGTTGTAATATGGCAGATCAGGATGCGTGTTTTTCCGTTTATGTTAGCTTAAGAGACACTTAAAAGCGTAGATCTGTCTGTATCATGTAATTTTCATGTATGCAGGTCTGTGATGGCGTCGTGCTCCCACTATGGCGATGCCATTTCTTGGCATTCTCCTTTGTTTATTCTTATTTAGAAACTCTAAAAGAATGGCATTCCTCTGTTTCTGAGCCCTTTTTGGCTGATGAAAACATGTTATCAGATATGG
>JAANSK020255940.1:0-34305 GCA_011763485.2 Isoetes engelmannii
TGACCCATCTCCCAAGAAATCGCTTATTCTCTTTTGTGAAGCTCCCTCCATGTAGCTGCATCAACATACAAATATTAGCTACAAGAATTCTCATCAAAAATAAAAAACCAATTGCATTCGATAGGATGGATCTCGTAAAAAAAACCTGATTCGGTAGATCAAATACCATATTGGAGGTACTTAATAATCAAAATCTAACCTTGATTTAACTTGAGACGATGAACAGGAGATTCAGGCTAAATGATGAAGAGCAGATGTGGATGATGGAGAGCAAATTAGGGAAGAGTCGAATCAATGAAATTTGAACCGTAGAGAAAATAATGCAACTCTTTAAAATTCTAGGGTTAGACTAAAAAAAAATTACCCCCCCTTATAAGTGGCGAAAGTTTTACCCTACCCTTGACCAGTATAGAGCCTGGCCACAACCCTACATATTTAAAATTATTCTGTAGTCGTAATGGCCACCCTGAGACGATACTAGTGCGTGTAGTATTTTAAAATGGCCACGTCCTATGGGCTTGAATATTTGGCAAATCTTAAATTGGCCACTTCCTATGTAAATTTTATAAGTTGGTGTTTTGAACTGGCCACGACCCTTTAGTCATGGTCAGAATGCATCCTACTCCGGTGTAGCCGACTATTTTTCGAAAAATGTGAATGTGTGGCCAACTGGCCCGCCGGGGCCACTAAAAAACACCCTGGCCCAGATGCATTCTTGAGTTCCTTTGAATCAGATAAAAAAACCAGCAAGACTATCCATAGAAAACCAGCGAGATTATCCATACATGATGGTAGTGCTACTAGTGCAAGATTTTATCAACATGAGCAGGGCTGTAAACATTGCCTTCTTACTTGTCTTTATTATGTTTCAATAAGCTCCTTTGACAATCCCTTTGAAGTTAGCACTTACAAAACAAGATGATATTGTAAGCAACAAGAAAAAGGTGAGCTCCATTGAGGAGGGCCTCAAAACCCCACTTTCTGAGTCCAGAAAAGATAACTAAAGAGTTAGCTAAAGCAGTAGCTACAAATGATGCAGATGATGCACTCTTCTTATTATGTCTATGTGCTATTTGAAACATTTTCAGAAGTTACATCTGAACACTGGCCAATCTGAATTGCTTAGACACATATTCTACTTGAATTACTGTTGTATAAGCTTGAGGGATTCTAGCAGGATATGAGCTTGAAGAATTGGTTGTAGTAATTCTAACTGGTTGAGCAGTGATATAATGATTTGCATAGGAAACTGACGTAACCCTGCTCTCCTAGTCATGATGGCAGATTTGACAGCATAGTCATGATGGCACTAGTCATGACAGCACTAGTCACGATGGCAGATCTGACAACAGTAGGGCTCCATAAGCAGCCTTGAGGAGTGCTGCAATGCCACTAACATGAGGATATGCCATGGATGTTCCTGACAGTATATTATACTGCACTCTCCTTGGATCACCAGCCTCCCTTGAAGGGGAATTAGTTTCAGACCATGCTGCTAGAATGTCAACACTGGGAGCAATTAGATCAGGCTATGTAGCAAATAAAGGTCGACTACTCTAGGCCTGAAAACAGTTGAATAGATTTTTTATTTTAGTAATTCTTCTTTCATGTAATGTTGCTCTACTACTGGGGTAAGCAATCAAACTTTGATTTTATGTTTGACTTCAGTAAACACAATCTCTATCCTTCTAATGGTGGGATAAAGCGTTTGAAAAAATTCAGTTCTAAACAGTAAGAATTGATATTGATCAAGTACATTTTGTAAGGAAAATAGGCCTTAATAGTCAAGAATCAACAAGCACAATTTGATACTTCAAGTTCTCATTAGCTTCAATGAATAAGATAACAATCAAGTAGGAAGTATCAATGTTTATCATTTCAAAATCAACTAAAGATATCAAGAAATACAACTTATAACCATTGCTAGGTTATTGTAGCAATGTTACTACGAGAAACGCTATAGCAAATACAAACTCTAGTTGTTAACTTGCTACTCTTCAAATGTTTCCTGAAGATCGATCTGCACTGCACCAGCCAAACTCAGATAATCATTAGATAGGATTCTACTTATTTATTTAGTGGCCTCCGATCCTCCTGGAGTCGGTATGACGATGGAGTCTCAGAGAAATTTTTCACCATAGATTTTGCCTTCACCTGCTGAGCACGATCTTTTAAATTTCTATTTAAACCATTGGATATGATAAATATCCATAAGGAGATTCCAATGGTTATATATACTATGCAAGTTTCAATGACATAAGGTCTAGGTAATTAACTTGCCTATCATTATATGCACCATGCAAGTTCTAGTGATCATAAGGTCTAGGCATTTAGCTTGCCCATCATGCTTAACATTCCAATGAATGTGATCAACCAATCTCCACCCTAAACAAGGGAAATGTTATGTGCATATGTCAATATGTCTGCAACCTCAACTGACTGAGATTATTCAATAATAATATGAATCTTTTCTTTCACATTTCTATTATAAGTCTTATCAATGAGATTTTACATGTTTTCTATCTATTTCATCTTAGTATTGAGATGCAAACATACTTGTGATTTGGCACATAATAACATCTATTGCATCTTAATATTGTGATCCAATACTCTGCCATGCATATAGGTTGATTCAAAGTCCTAAAATAGGCATAGGCATAAAATATATGGTCGATGCAAATTTCACAGCTAAAATGGGCATATGGGAGATCAACAAGGTGTATTGTTATGTAAAATAGTTAACATAACAGATTATCATGAACGTATATTTAACGAAATCCGTTATGTTAAAAAAATTAACATAATAGATTGTGGTGTGAAGGTGTATTTAATGGAATCTGTTATATTAGGAACGTTGGACGCAACATCGAGCGCCTAGGAAGCTTGGAGAACCTTGGCCCCGATGGATGAGGCCTTACTAGAGGTTGTTCTCCAGGGGCTCGGGTTCCCAGGCATCCCCTTAGATCTTAATGTGCATGTTGCAACTTTAGATAGCATTGGGGGTCGGGTGTGCAAAGGACAGAAGGAGGTGCCTCCTCCTTATTGAGGAAGGATGGGTAGTTACTCCTAGCAAAGGAAGACATAGTAAGATGAATGTGCAGACTCAGGAAGTACAGTTGGAAAGCTTGGGAAAAAAAATACTAATGGAAGTGATAAGAGAAAGAGAAGGAGACAGAAGTTGAAGGCAGAAAAAGAAAAACTTAGAATGCAAGAAGAAAATGACAGGAAGGAAAGGAAAAACCAAAGGTCTGAATGGAAAAAGAAAGTGCAGTTCAAATAAGACAGCTTGAAGGTCAAAGTCTTAAATAATCCTTCAGCTAAAGGTAAGGAGGTCGTGGATGTAGGTGTCATAATTGTGACACCTGCCCATGAAGCCAGAGCCAAAAGTTTGATCATTCAAGAACCCTCTGGCCCACCTCTAAATGAGTACCCCTCCTCGGATGACTCATCAGTTATAAAGGAAAAAGGAGGCCCTAGTTTGCTGAACATGTCCCCTGGATCAAACTCTCCTTTTCCAGTGTTGGAATTCTTCCAGTCTGAAAAGGCCCATTCGAGCCAGGAAATCCTCCCAACCAATTTGAAGATGATGGAATCTCCCTGTGTGGGTGCAGAGGTAGTGCACACTCGGGCTCCTCATACAGATCCTGAGAATGGTATTGATGAGCTTATTCAAGGTAGAAAATTGGTAAATTCAATTGGCCAGAAAGTGGGGGTGACTACTAGTCCCTCCATTGTTTCTCGAAGCCCAATTGGAATTAACAATGCCCCACATAATTTTATAAATCCTCATGGCTAGGAAGTTATCTTGACTATCAGCCAGGATACAGTCCCTGTAACTCCATGGGGCCAAAATGAAGTGGTTGCATTAAGTAATAAGCCATCTGAATCTGAAGGTTTTCAGACCCCACCAGAGACTCAGACTCCAAAACTCTCTGGTAAGTTTTGGGATGAAGAGGTAGAAGAGGAGGAAGTTGGTTTGGAAGCTGCTGAAGTGACTGAACACTTCTTCATCCCTGCACCAGCTAAAAAGACCAGACATAAGAAGGCCCAAAACTAGGAGCCATACTAGATGAAGATAGTAACCTGGGATCTAAGAGGAATTAAGAACCTCTGAAGAGAAAAAAGACCTTAATTGCTCTGAAAGAGATGAAGACTGATATACTCTTACTTCAAGAGCATAGACTTCCTGCATTTGAAGCCTCTAACTTAGGATCCTGGATCTATCGAAATGGTGGCTGAGCCTGGGCACCTGCAGATGGCACTAAGGGAGGAATTTGTGTTGTATGGAGAGATCTTAGGCCAATCAATGAATTCTCTCACCCTTCAGGGAGATGGCAGGTAGTTACACTCCAAATTGATAGGGAAGCATTAGGGATCATCAATGTTTATGCTTCAACTAACCCTGATGAGGGGGAAGTACAATGGAAGGAGATGTCTGAATGGTTGGAGCTACAGCCCCCCCAGAACTGAATCCTTAGTGGGGATTTTAATAATACCCCTTCCTGGGAACAGAAAGCAGGGAAAAAACTTAACATGACAAGGAATGAAAGAGGGCAGTGGGAGAAACTTATTCAAAATTGTTTTTATCAGGCTCCATCTTCCTCCAATTCATTCTTGGAGCAATAAAAGACAAGGAGGAGATAGGGTATTCTGTCTTCTTGACAGATTTTACACATCCCTAGGGGATTGGCAGGATCTGATAGTCTCCAATGACTGCAGTAACTCCATATCAGACCATTTCCCTCAGGTTTTGGAGGGTAGGTAGTCTGAAATCTAGAGGCTATAATAATACTCCCTTTAAATTCAATGTTAGTTTCCTCAACAATAAGACATTTTGTGACCAATTCATTGAATTTTATAAGTCTTTTCTTCCTCTCAACAGAAGTGGTTCAGTCAACTCCTTTCTAGACAGAATTGGATCAAATTGTGGTGAAGGGGTGGATCAAATTGTGGTGTAAGAATTGGAACACAAAGAAAGCAGGAGAAATAGGTGGTCTATAGACAAATAAAGGAGGTCAGACAAGAATTATTCCTTGACAAACAGAATGAAGCTTTGCAATCATTAGAGGAGACATTGGAAAGGAAGGTTAAGCATATTAGAGGAGTATGAAGCCAAGAGTCTGGCTATCAAAAGCAGGTGCTTATACATCAATGAAATGGATGACTGCAGCTCTAAATTTTTCTTTAGAGCTGCCAAAAGCAGGTTGCTAAACAATGGCATTGTCTCAGTTGTGGATGAGAACAATGATGTAATCAGCAGGCAGGTGGACATGCAGAAATTTTTCTTCAGAAAGTACCATGATCTCTTTGCTGCTCAAGATGTGCCTCCAGGTAATATAGAGAAAATTTTTGAGAAGCTTGGCCCTGCTGATGATTTGTTGGATGACTCTTCTCTGATTACCATCCCATCTGAGACTGAAATATTTGAAGTCATTAAGAATATAAAGCATGGTAAGAGCCCGGGGCCTGACAGAATTTTTTGAAACCTTCTGGGAAGTTATGGGCAGAGACCTGAACATGTTCTTACAGGGAGCCTGGGAAGCTTCTCACCTTCATCCAGCTATTAATGCTGGTCTCATTACCTTGGTTCCTAAAGTTGAGCAGCCAAAAGCCTTCTCTGAGTGGAGGCCTATATCATTAACTAATACTTCCTATAAGATTTTGGCCAAGGTCATGGCAAACAGGATGAAGAAGATGCTTTGTGAAAAAATCAACTCTGTCCAATAGGCAGGAGCATTTTGGATGATTTTGTTGGTGCCTATGAGGGCTTGCATTGGAACAAAGTCTCCAAACAAGGTTGTATGCTCCTAAAGCTAGACTTTAGTAGAGCTTATGACACTATAGACTGGAAATTCCTATGTAGGTCCATGAAGCAGATTGGCTTGTCAGAGAAGGTCATTCAAAAAGTTGCAGGATTTAATTTGGCAGGCTGCTCAGCCATCCTAGTGAATGGGGTCCCCTCTCAATTTCTTGAATGCAAGAGGGGGGTAAGGCAAGGCTGCCCACTTGCCCCTTATTTGTTCCTCATTGTGGCTGAAATGGTCACAAGAGCAACTATGTATCTGCAGAATGAGGGTCTTCTGAAGGGGCTGGAACTTCCCCAAGATCTAGATACACTTTCTTTGATGCAGTATGCTGATGACACTTTTGTGTTTTTGAATTCTCTTGATGATAGTCTCGAGCAGTATTTGAAAATGACAGGGGAGTTTGGACAGGCCTCAGGTGTTTACTTAAACAAGGAGAAATGTTCCATCTTGATGGATACAGATTGCCCATCAGTTCAGAGGATTAAGGTGGTGTCAAAGGGTGCTGCTACCAGGCTGCTGGGACTCCCACTAAATCTGGACATGGGTCTTCATGGATTATGGGAACCTATTGTCAGCAAGATGAAGAAGAAATTGCAAATGTATCCAAAATCTCTGTCCATGGCCGGAAGGATTGAGATTGTGAATATTGTTATTGCAAGCACCCATATTTACTTCTCTTCAGCAATAATAGCAGATAAAAAATCCTATCTGGAACTTGAGTCTACTATGAGGCAATTTATCTGGCAGGGTAGCAATATGGTAGCCTGGCAGAATCTGACCTTACCTAGAAAAAAAGAGGGGCTGGGATATAAGGACCTTTTCTTGCAAGCACAAGCCTTAGCTGGGAAGTTAGTATGGAGAGCCTTGACTTCCAACTCTGCCTCCCCAGCTCTGTTACTGACCAGATATTGGATTGGTAGATCAACACTGGTAGGATCTCCCTCCACCCCACACCAACTGCCAGATTCAGCATTCTACCAATTGGATGCAGGGCCAAGTACCTCTAAACTCATGAGAAGAGTACTACAAGCTTGGAACCAGATCTTGGACTGCTTTAGAGTTGTCCCTTTGGAGGAAGCTTCTTACAGTTTTGGCTTCTTTTGGCATCACAATCTGGTAGGTGAATCAGAGGGCTGTCTAGCCCTTAAGCACCCCAGGAAGTACAAAAGGAGGCTGGATTGGATACCATTGCAGGGGTTAGATCTGGTACTCAATGGAAAACGTGGCAGGAAGTCTCTTCTTTTATTTTAAGACTCCACCATTAATATCAGAATCTAAGATGTAATTTCCTCACAAGGAAGATTACAGGAACTAAAACACCTGAATTGGTTATGTTGTGGCAAGGGGTATAAAGTTTCCACTGTATACTCCATGCTTCTAGACAACCACACCTTGAAGGTTTCTAACCAATGGAGCTGTGATTACAGGGATGCAGTTCTTGTCATAAGAGAAGGATGGAAATTACAGTGTGCTCGGAAAGTGGTGATTTTTAGATGGCTGGTCCTCAATAAAAGGCTGAAAACAAATGCTTATCTAGCTAGATATGGGGGCTTGAACTCAGCCACAGATAGTTGCCCTCTTGGTTGCAGCCAGAGTGAGACCTCCACTCATATCTTCCTAGGCCCTTGGTTGCTATATCTTTGGGAATGGATTTCTCAATTCCTGGGCTTTGTTCCTTCCAATGAAGAGGACCTGCTACTCTTTCTACATCATGACAACCCCTTCCTTGGCACAATTAGGATCCTGATTTTATGGGCAATTTGGAAACATAGAAACAGTGTAGTATTGCTCACCTGCCTCCTAATAGGAACATAATCAAGACTATTATTCAACTAGAAATTGCAGAAACTGCCATGGCTCATAGAAGACTGAAGGGATCTAGTTATGATGTCAATTGGGATAAACTTGGATCATTTCAAGGTTTTTTTAGTTTCTTTACAACTCATCTTGACAATCTGAATGCTTCTGTTGACAGATTATCTGGTGAAGAAGCATCTCTCAGGAGGGCATGCCCATGAAGTTCCACCAGACACGGCCACTCTTAATGAGCAGGAGGCTATTGAAGCTCTTTTCTGGGTCAGAATTGAGGAAATTAATATGAGAACTATGGAGAAGCTATTGGCAGACAAGGATATATGGGCTTTTAACTCAGCATTAAAGCCTTACTTTGAAGAAAAGCTCTAGATTCATGTAGCAGCTCGGGAAGGATGGATACTCTATCTACTTGACTCCACTGCTTATGGACCAAATAAATTGGACCAGATGCTGTATGAACATACTTCGGATGTTTTTGCCATCATCTCACTCGATGGGGTGCTGGATAACTAGTCTCTGGTATCTAGTTTTGTTGCGGCATGCTACAGTCCTATCATTTTGAACTACTCTGTTATCTCTAAGAGTCCTCTGTTCTATTTAAGGTGGTTTTATCAGGGATTAAGCTATAAGGTTTTATAAGTTTTTAAAGTGCTTGTTTCAAACTTTTACATCCTTCCTTTGGAAGAGGTGGCAGTTGACTATGTCACTGCTTGGCTGGGAGACCTATTCTCTCAATTTTGCATATCTATGTACTTACATGTGATATAATACAAACACTGCCGTTCCAACAAAAATATAAATAAAAAAAAAAATTCTAGGATCGGATTTTCCAGACAATCTTTTGGCAGTCATCATTTGTGTATTGTGTGCTTTGATAGAGTAGGATCGTTAAGAGTTTCTGCCCACAATACAGGTTATACGGCTCTGGGTCGATTTTCGAGATACGTATTTCGAATCTCTTACCCAGCTGAGAACGGAGTCGAGCCCATTTGGTATTAGACCTCTTTCTTCGACCTCCGGCTGACACAGTTCTTCCAGGACCTTGAGATCGTGGTTTGGGACTTCATCTTAGCAAATTAAACAGTTTCTTGTAGTGATGGAGTACAAAGGATGGGAATTAGCAGGAAAAGGCAAAGGTAAAATGGTTCTAACATGGAGCCAGAGACAAGGCGCGACCAAGAATGTTACACTGTCGAAGCAGCAACTCAAGAACATAGAAGATGATGAATGAAATAATATTTTCTGGCTGGACAGTAACAGGGACCCGGCTTGGGTCGACCTCAAAGCCTTGTATACTGCCTTCGAGGTCATAAAAGATCAACAGAAAGTGGCTGCTTTCTAATGGATATCTCTGAAGATGGTACCATTTTGGCAACTAAAATGAAAATCCGAAAGCTTGATGAAGATTATGAAAGGGGGCCATGCAAATGACAGGGATTGGTCTTGGAATACCCTCGAGATTCTGCAGGAAATGGACAGAAACCTCTATAAACTCATAACTGCCAAACAGGATCATTTTGAAAGGACTGTTGCAGCCTCAGAAATAACATCTTCAAGAATACCATGGAGGAAATGTTCGGGAAAGCTAAGAAAATCTTGGTTAGTGTGGAGGAAAGAAACTGGACCTCAAGGGCTTCAATTAAACTGATTAGACGATGGGAGCAGGCCGAAAACCATGTAATTGAAGCCCACAAAAAATATTTTAAGGCCCAACTCTCGAAAGAAACTGGACAAACTCGCGACAAAGTAAGCAAAGTTTATGAGACGTATCAGATTCACCTCAAGAAAGACATAGGCGCTTGCAAAATTAGGGATAGTTATGGTTTCTTCAATCCGTTAGAGGTTCATAAATGTGATTGCAAAAATTGTGTCGAAATCAAGGTTTCTATGGTGGATCAGACAAGGACAAAAGATGGGGAAAGGTACATTAGGAATAGAGTCCCGATTTTGGGGAAAGTGACTCTGCTAAAGGTTTGGATCCTGTTTCTTCATATAAAAACATTCTTCTTAACAGTGATTCTTGTTTTTTCTAGCTTATCTCACAAGCAGGAACCCGCTAAGTTTGTTCAAGCTAACGGTTTTGTGGATCTTTCTGAGATTCATGACTCTTCTGCTGTGGATAAATTCCTGGCCAAAGGGCTTCTTATTCATTTCACAGATAAATGCTCTTCTTTGGGAGAAGTCAAATTTTGGCTAACTAAAACTCAGTAAGTTCGTATTCTGTCTATTCTTAAATTAGATAATAGAACCTTCCAAATCCTCTATAGGGATAATGATAGTAGGGATTCTATCCTCAAAAAGAAAATGGACTCCATTGGTTATAATGATTTCTATATTATGAAGTGGACCCCGTTTTACATTCCAAGTAACTTTGATCTCATTTCCACAGTTACTTGGGCTACTTTTCCTAATCTTCCCCTTGCTCTGTGGACCAAGACCCATCTCAGTGCTATTTCTGGTAGCCTTGGGGATATTTTAGATATTACTATCCCTCAAACTAATTTTCCCTCTGTGTGCATTTCCAAGAGAATCAACTCGGAATGGGTTAAGAATCTTCGAGTTAAGTTATCTCAAGATGTCTTCTTCAATCTCGAAGTGAGCTAAATTCCAAAGTTTCGGGCTCAAAAGATAAGGGGAAAAAGCCATATTCAGCCACTGAAGATGACTTTGCCAATCCAATTAATTATTTCCCAAAGTTAAGAAGGTTGGGTCCTAAAACAGAGTTGGGAAAAGGGTGAATGCAGCAATATCAAAGATCAAAGTGTTAGTGATAAGCTTGTTGCTGCTCCACCGCCCAATGAATATAATATTCAGAAGGACTGGACCTTGACTATAAAAAATGTGGACCTTTATGTTAAAATCAATACAGGGGTGGTCACTTTATCTCTTCCTCAACTAGGAGAAGGGGATGGTGTCTCCAGTGATGTTCACAATCATAGTTTGGAATCAGAAGTCAATGATGAGGACTTCATTCAATCTTGTGATGACATGGGTTGGAAGCAGATCAGTTATAGAAAAAAGAGGCAGGGGTAAGAGAAAAACTTACACTGGTCCAATAAGGGTAAGTCCAAGAAATTCAGCCATTCAATCTAGAATGTCTAAAGGTATGTACAAGTACTAGTTATGAATTGTACAATGAAACTAATCACTTGGAATCTCCAAAGAATTAATAATTCTAAAAAGAGAGCAGTTAAAGTTTGTTTATCTACTCTCCTCCCTGATATCCTTTTCATTCAAGAGCGTAAGATTCACATTAATCATGAGAGAGTTCTAACTGAAGTTCTTCCTCCTAATTATAAGATATGGTCTATCAGTGCTAGTGATTCTTCTGCAGGAATAGCTATTGCTTGGAGCAGAAATATCTCCCTCGAGAACATTTATATGATAAATGATGTTCAAGGGATATGGCAGATCTTAGTTGGTAACATTAATACCCATAGAATTGCTTTAGTTAATGTTTATTCCTACCATAATCCTGCTGATAGGTCTAGTATGTGGAATAGGATTTCAAGTAGTCTTAGTAACCTAGTCATAGATAACTGCATTTTAGGTGGAGAATTTAACATGGTTACTGATGCTTACATGAGAAACAGGAATTTCAGACCTCTGCTTCCTCAAGGAAACAACGCTTGGAGTAATTTGCTGGCTTCTAAACAACTTATCCTTAGCCAGAATTGCTCCTAATTCTTTCAGCTGGTCTGACAGAAGGGTGGATCCTATCCTCTGCCTTCATGACAGATTTTATATATTAGAGGGTTTATGGATTCACAGCAATAGAGTTGATAATTTACAGGGGTACACTCTGTCTGATCACTACTCCCAGCAGGTTATTATTTCTACCAATGATAAAAGCTCTAAAAGGAAGTTCTATTTTAAGCTCAACACTTCTTTACTAGAAAGAGATGACTTCCTCCCTCAGCTTCAATCAATTGTGGACAGAAACATCACTCCTTTAGGTGATACAGGTTGGATGGATTGGTGGATTACTCTTGCAAAACAGATTAAGATTTGGTTGAAGGATTGGGGAAAAAGGATATATTATCAGAACAAGGTGGACTTGGAAAATCTAAGAAACAGCTTGAAGGATGCAGATGGTGAACAAGCAGAAATCATCAGGACTCAGATTGAGAGAGAAGAACTCAAGATTGCTAAAGGGTGGAAGCTGAAGGCTAAAATCAGGGAAATTAAGGAGGATGAGAGGTGCAACTCCAAGTATTTCTTCATCAAAGCCAAGACCCGAACCAAAAAGAACCACATCCATGAAGTGAGGGTTAATGATGAGATCATATCAGGGGATGAAGACTTCAAGAATGCTGCTGTCAATCACTTTATCCAGATTATGGGGACTAATAGAGATTCTAATCATTTAATTATGGACAATTTTATTTGTCTTGAGAACAGGGTCAACAACATCCATAATTTGCATCTTACTAAACCTTATGTTAATGATGAGCTCTTTCAGGTAGTTAAAGAGATGGAGAATGGTAAAACGCTTGGTCCGGATGGCCTCTCTGCTCTTCAAAGAGTATTGGCCCATTTTAGGAGATTCTATCACAAGTATTGCCAACGAGTTCAGGGGCTCCAAAATTCTAGATGCCAGGATTAATACTAGCCTTATAGCTCTCATTCCTAAAACTGATTCTCCTGGAACCTTTTCTGACTATAGGCCTATTTCCCTCTCGAATGTTATCTATAAGATTCTCTCAGGGGGCTGTAGCTGCTAGATTGAAGACTATTATAGATCAGATCATCAGTAATTCTCAATCAGCTTATTTGAAGGATAGATACATTTTAGATAATGTTGCCACTGCCATTCTTGGTCTTCAGTGGGCCAAAGATTCCAAGCAGGATTTAACCCTTCTTAAGCTGGACATCACCAAAGCCTTCGACACAGTAAGCTGGAAGTGTTGCAGAGCTCTCGGATTCTCTCAGGATAGCATTGATATCTTCAAAGGCATTTTGAGGAATTCAAGATCCGTTGTCCTTATTAATGGTGAATGGAGCTCTTTCTTCTCCATCAAAAGGGGAGTCAAACAAGGTTGCCCTCTCGCTCCTTTTCTTTTTCTTATAGTAATGGAAGCTCTCCATAGTAAAATGGAGTGGGCAAAGAATACTGATATTATTAAGCGTCTGAGGCTCCCTGAGAACGCTCAGATGGAACAAATCTTTAATAACCATTTTGCAGATGATACCTTTCTCCTTGTTGCTATGGAAAATGCTTCCATCATCAACATCTCAAAGGATCTTAGAAGAATTTGGAGAAGCTTCAGGCTGTAAGATCAATCCAGCTAAGTCAGTCATTCAATCCAGGGATCAGGTAAAGGGGCATCAGGTGGCAAATCTTCTTGGCTATAAGTATAATTCTCCGAATACCAAGGCAAAGATTTTAGGAATTCCCTTTGCTATCAGGTGCAATGCTTCTGAACTATGGGATGGCATGATTGAAAAGTTTTACAAAAAGGTTGATAGTCTAAATTCGAAGTACTTATCCAAAAATGGGAGAGCGATCATTGCATACTTTATGATTTCAGCCTCCCAAGTGTATCAATCTTCCATAATTATGGCTCCTAAAAAGGTTAATCTAAGTTACATGGCATAGTGGGGAGATTTATTGCATGTGGGCAGAACAGAAGATGCTGGCATCCGGCGTCCATGGATGAATGTTGCAAGTCAAAAAAGAATGGTGGATTGGGCACTATCAACATCGAAAAGCAAGGCATTGCCTTGGCGGCCAAGTATTTCTATAAGGCTTGTTATAATATGGTTAAGCATCATGTTTCTATTTTGATCACTTACTATATTGGTAGGTGCCATCCTTTTGGGTGGAGGACTCTCAGGATGGATCTACCTCACTCTATTTTCTTTCCATTTACTGTCCCAACTAACACCCCTGGCCTCATTAAAAAGTGGATTAAGGCTTGGCTCCAGGTTAGAAATATGTTAAGTTGGAAAGAGGGTCTTTCTCATAATCAGACCATCTTCTGGAACCCAGCCCTCCTTCTTGACAATCCTGATATGTGCCTTGCATGTCATTTTCCAGATCAGGTTAACCTCTGGAATTCTAGAGGTGTTAAGTATATTAGTGATCTTTTTGATGAGTCTGGCATCATCCATTTTGACAGGTCTGTTCTTGCAGGAGAAAGTGATAATGTTAGAATGGTCTACGAGGCTCTCATCAACACTATCATTATTGGAAACTGGACCAATGATGAGGATCATTGGCTTCACAATGGAATAGCTGGATTTACAGTAAAAAAGGTATACAGACACTTGATGAGAGATCAGGAGATTTCAATTCATCTAAAATGGAATATTTCAGCTGACAGATGCCCCAGAAACCTTGTTTTCATGTGTAGAGGTCCTATTAATCCAAAGATTAAATCTTTTATGTGGCAGCTCTGGCACAAGGCCTTGGCCACCAATAAAAAGAGACGTAGACTCAGTATAGCTACTTCCGACATCTGTGAGAGATGCCTCAATGCAAGAGAAGATGAGGATAATCTTTTCAGAAAGCGTCTTTGGGCAGAGTGGATTTTGGAGCTGGCTTTTAATATCCTGGGATATGATCTCAATGCTTTAACTATTGAGGATTTCTTCCTTCCCCTAAATCCTCATGATTGGAGGATATATGTCCTTCTCTGGAGGATATGGATAAAAAGAAACCATTTTATCTTTAACCATGAGATCATCTCCCCTAAAGGGATTATTAGACAGTTTCAATATGATGTTTTCTGGATTAATGAACTCAATAACTAATTATACTTTGAAAATTTTCACAGGAGCTTTATTTATGTTGGTGAAGAGGCTGAAGTGGAAGAAGATAGATCGTGCTACCAATGATTTATGGCTCAAAGTATTTGGATCAGCTGAGAGCTCTAATCATGATGAGGAATGTGATTGTGGTTGCTGCTGCGATCTGAGCTACAATTTAAGAAGAGACTTCATCTGCAGTGCCAAAGATTCCAGAGGAAGATTCAACATGTCAAGGGCCAAGCTGTGCGGATGCATTTACTGCATCTTCCATGAGGCATTCAGAGGACATGCAAGAAAGAACAGGAATTTGAACCTGAAATCGTTCTATTGATTTCGGGTGTTGATGACAACTGATATGCTGCTAGGGATTTCGATCTAAAAACTTTATTATGACTGTCCTTTTTTTAGTATCTTTTGTTGCAGAGCCTTTAATGGCTTTAATGTTTTTTAGTGGTTGATGAATCTGCCAAACTTTTTAGGGTTAAACTTCCCTATAAAAAAGTTTTTTGTACTTCATATATATTTACAACCTTAATATATATAGCCTTCAATTAAAAAAAAAAGGAATCTGTTATATTAAAAATTGTAACATAACGGATTATGGTGTGAAGGTATATTTGACGGAATCCGTTAAATTAGATAATTTAACATAACGGATCATGTGTGAAGGTAAGTTTAACGGAATTGGTTATGTTACTAGCTAACATAACCAATGGTATGAACCAAATCTTAAGTTTCCCTTAATTAAAGATAACTAGCAAATAGTTAATTTAAAATTTAACTTAATATAACCCCTATGGTGTGAACCCCTTTTTATAAAAACATCTTTTTACATAGAAGCTTAACTAAGTTACTTTTTGTAAAGCAAGTAGAAAACTTTGAAATATAAAAAACTTTGACAGAGGCAAGTCGAGGAAAATCGGGATTGACTTGGGAAATAAAGATGTCTTTTCCTTTGTCCTTTCTTCCAATTCCCCGTGTACTAGTTATGAAGTAACAATAATTGCAGTCACATAGTGAGCACTTAGCAGGGTTGAATCTCCCAGATTGATCTGTAGCTTCACATACGATACCTCTTCGAGCATCATAGTTTTGGATGCACCAGCAATCACAATCACAATAGTCTCCATGAGAAACTAAGGGGTAGCTCCGAATTGGCCAAGCCACATAGCATTGATCATTAAATTGATTATGTCCCACTTGAGGGTCTTCACTAGGATCATCATGTTTCCTGAAATAAAAAAAGATAACATTAATTTTAGCTAGGCTAGGAAGACCTGTTGGATCCATGTAATATCGTACTTCGTCTGCTAAATAACAGCATGAGGCCCGATTAAGTCTTGATCAAACATTATAGGGTTTCTTGGTGATGTCCAGCTTGAGAAGGAATATCACAAAAAATGGTTCGTTACACAAAACATATATTTATACGGCTTTTTCACAATGATTTTCATATGATTTGGGTTATGTATTTAATTCACCGTCTAAAGTATATATTTACAGAGCGCACGTTATTAAAATTTTATTCCAGAGTGTTTTAACCATAGTGTAACCCCATGTATGTATTTCTTCTGGAGTATTCTCGAGGTATTTTTCTTTGTGCTTCACATGCAGCCAACGAGGAGCTCTAATTTAGGGTTTCACTGGGAAGCTTTCATTGGGCCAATCCTTATTCTGTGGAAGATTAATCCTGGACGGACCTCGGTATGTTCGCCTTTCTTCTGTTCTCTGTCTTATGGTCTCGGGCTCCATGCGTTTGACCACTTCTAGTTGTCTTAATAGATCAAAACGCCATGGGCCATATGCTAAAGGTCATTGTAATTTGATATAATAAAAATATTAGAGTGATCCAAAGAAGCTTAAAGTATTTCCACTCAATACTCTGCTAATTTGTTTATTTTCTTGTAAGTGCTAGGAAGGAGCAAATATAGGGCAAATCCATCAACATCGCACAAAAATTATGAAAGCAAGCGAAGAGAAGCATTCTAAATTTGTCAGGTGTATGGCGTGTATTACTCGCAATCTGACCTTGAATCAAACATAACAGAATCTCGTTTGTTTTCTAGTGCTGCTAATAATTCTTTTATAATTATATCAAACTGATGTAGAGCGTCTGGCAAAGGAGATTTTTGCTTGGATGCTACGTCTGAAGACTGAGTACAAACAACAGGGTAGGTAATATGCTAAGCCCTGTTAGAATCTGGTATGAACTCCTTTATGGTGTGCTTGGTTGTTGGGCTTTATTACATTTTATATTTCGAATAGATGGCTATGAGTATAGGTGCTCAGCTCCAGTCTCTATGCCTCTAAAATACTATTTTCATAACAGAAACAAGGTCTATTTTCTTTGTGAAATGTTCCAAACCCAGCACCTCGTTCAATTGCTCACGGCATATTACTAATGCTACTCCTGATATTAATCTTAACACAATAGCATGAGACATGTAATCCACCAGAAAGCCTAGCCTGAGCACCCCCAGTATTGTCTGAAAAACTCTTGCAAAAAATGATGCAGTGAATGCAAGGTACAAGTAAAGTGCCCAGTTTGCAACTGGATCTACAAATGCCTACAACATGTTACTCATCAGAAGGGATAGAACATCAAAAGGACCTGCTACTATGTGCTTGGATATGCCAAATATAGCCTACATTAAAGATGGAATAAAGCATGAATAGAAGCCTACCAGAGGTGTCAGATTGGCTACTTTTGCATATGCAATTCCTTGAGGAATAGACAAACTTGCTATAGTGAGGCCTGATATTATATTAGTTTTAAGGTATGTTAAACTGTATCTAGATCCTCAGCCCAAAATGGAAAACATGTCTTCAATAGCCATGAATCATTTTCTGTGGCTCTTTCGATTTTTGAACTGGCGAAATGGCGGAATGGATCATCAGGAAAGGGGGTCTACTTGAGGGAGTTGCCAAACTTTTAGCCCAAAGTTTTGGAGTGTGCAGATGGCTGGCTTTGCATATTAGCAATAGAATCGGTATGAGTTGGCTCCATTTTTGCATGCAGCAGATGCTGTTCAACACAAGTAGGAATTGATCCTGCATTGCAGTGGTCCATTTGTTGTTAAGTTGAAATGGATGCTATGTTCATGTGGAGCCAATGCATGCAATAATAAAGATTTTTATTGTGCACATTGAATGTTGTAAACTTTTTGCCAATTCCATTTGTAGTAGTATATGTCCCATGTTGTAATGTATAACATTTGGGGCCGTCGAAAATTTTTTGTACAACATTCGTACTAATACCGTACAACTTCCGTACAAACTTGGCACATTAAACCATTGAAAGAGGCATTTATTAAATTTAAAAGTTGAACCATTGAATTAAACCCTCCAGACCCCCCCCCCCCCCAGTTGTTTCTGTTGATATTCGTGTAGGGCACTGATATGGTGGTGCTTGGGGGAGTGGCTATGGGGAGCAAAAGAATGAGAAAGATTATTGAACTAAGCTTAACGCTCAAGTGGAGAAGGTCTTTGGACAAAAAGGGACGTCCATTTTAAGATAAGACCTTTTGGATATTATTAAGGCAAGGACCTTTTTCTTGTTGTAAGGCCTATTATAAATAGGGATGCTGATTTGTGCACCAGAGGAGGGAGGACAAGAGCAACGAATCTTGGGGTTCGGGTGCTTGCTCTGCATAAGGATTTGTAGAGGGATTTCAGTCTCCGCATAAGGATTTGCAGAGGAATTCCGGTCACTGCATAAGGATTTTGCGGAGGAATTCGAGTACTTGGATAGACCGCCATCGTCATCTTCTCCTGGAATTCTTGTCCTAGTCCTGTTGGTTGAGGCTGTGCTTCTGTGTTATGGTGACCCGGTGCTGCCCTTGTGATCTTTCTCATATATTCTTTGCTCCGGATAGTCCGGTTGGGTGGAGAGCTTTGCCCTTGAGGGGTGGTATTTGAGTTTTTCTTGCTTTATTACTAACTAGTTTTCTGCAGATAGAGCCTCAGAATTACCTATTCGTAACAGGCACCCATCGGTATACTCGGACCATTGGATGTCAATTCAAGCAACGTTGTTGGAAAACGTTTTGGTTGGATTCTTTGATCCAATGCATTTCTAAAATAGCCATGGCAACATTGTCAAGGATAGATCTATCTTCAAGATAGGCACTTTGAGTATTGGTAATGAGATGATTGAGAATAATCTTCAGCCTAGCAGCAGCAGTGGCAGAAATTATTTTATAGATAACATTGGTAAGGAAGATAGGTCTATAATCAAAGAAGGTAGCGGGCTCGTCCTTCTTGAAAATGAGAGAGATAAAACTAGTATTGATCCTGCAATCCAAAGTTTTGAGCAGAAGAAACTCATTATAAACATTAGTGATAGCATTACCAATAATATCCCAAGTTTTTTTGAGAAATTCCACAGGAAGACCATCAAGGCCAGGAGTTTTACCATTGTCCATACCTTTAATGTTGCTCCATAGCTCTTCCAAGGTGAAGGGGGTGCTCATGCTGACATTCTACTAATCAGTTACTATATTCTACAGCTTAATGAAATTGTCTATATCTTGATCTGTGGCATTTGGAGTTGTTCCCATGATACGAGTGAAATGAGTAGAATAGCCATCTTGAGCTCAAGATCATCAGAGATATCAAAGCCATCAATTTGAATACTATATATCTGATTTCTATTTCTTCAGCCTTTGGCTTTTATAAAGAAATATTTAGAGTTATATCTCTCGTCTTCCTTTAGCTCTTTAATCTTGGCCTTAAGCTAGCCCTTAGCTATCTTTATCTCTTCTCTCTCAATTTGAATTTTAATCTGCTCTTGCTGCTCCAAAATAGTTTGTTGAAGCTGAGCCCTCAAATTGTCTAGAAGCTTTTCCTCCTGATAGCGAATCTGTCTACCCCAGGTTTGAAGCCACTTCTTAATATTCTTAGTAGTTCTAATCCACCAGTCCATCCATCCAAATTGATCAGAAGATTGAGAAATTCTGCCCCAAATCTGCTCAAACTCATGCATAAAGTCAGGATGGTCAAGAAGATTAACATTAAGCTTAAAGAAAGAATTCATCTTAACCTGAACAGAATTACTATTAATGTCAATGAGCTGAGAAAAGTGATCAGAAAGAGTGAAACCACAAAGGTTCTCAGTGAGGTAAAATCTATCATGAAGGCAATGGATCGGGTCATCTAGCCTATGACTAAACCAACTATAAATATTGGGCTGAGTTCTAGCTAGTTTCATGTTATGAGAAGAGGTAAGGTGAGTCCAAGAATTGAGCTCCTGGCTCAAAAGAGGTCTATAATCAACACTCATAAAACTATGGGTGACCAGACTAAAATCACCAGCTAGAAGACACTCATCGTAATTAATGTTATTAAGACCATTTTTAATGGATTGCCACAAGGGGCTTCTTTAGCAGGCATGCCTGAATTCTGATTTCGTGTTTTTTTTCTTCTTAGTTGAGCTGGACCTTCAGATGATAGAGGCATGGTATTGTAGCTAGAAGGAGTTGCATTTTAAATGAGCTTCTATTTATGATAAATCTACATTTTGTTTAATTTCTATTCTATGGTAATGGGTACAGATAGTAGGTCCATCCATGCATAGATAGTCATTGATATAATTGACGACCACGTTTTTGCTTGATATCATTGTGATTACACACCTAGACGTATTAATACACAAGGCAGCCAAAATATAGCTCTGCATTTCAAGGGATTTGGCATGAAAGCATCTGGTATGCAGACAGTAAAATTTTATGTTTTTGTGCTCTATTTTTCTTAATATATGGAATTTTTGTAACTTGATTCGTCTAAAGAAACTAGTCACAAAAGAGAGTCTTAGACTTGGTATCTGTTTTTGATTCACTATTTACTTCGACGATCTGTTTGCAGATAAGATGAAGACTCATGACATGATATATCTGACTCCAGTATTTTCCAAGCTGAACAAACATCCATATATCTTTTCTAATCTTTTGCATTCCTCTTCCTGGTAAGTCCTGCTAAATTTCCTTGCAAAACATCATTATAGTTGCTCGTCTTTGAAACAGCGTATGCATCGGACATTAAGGAATAACCATTGTATCCCTTTCACTGCCTAGGCTCCCACAATACTATGCTTTATTATACAATGCTTTGCCAGCATGTCAAATTGATATAGCTGTTGCTTGAAAGAAGTTGACGTTGCCCAGGTATTCATGCCAACTCATTGCACATTCTGCTTTTTCTCTTGAGTGCTTCTGTATATTATGTAGTTAGGAGTCCTACTCCATTGTTCTCTCGGCCACAAACCTTTATGTACTAGATCTAAAGTGAAAAAAAAAACAAGGTGAACAAGTGAAGGTTGTTATGTTTCTGAACTCATGTTTACTTGTAAATTTCTGGTCAGTATGATGGATAAGAGCTTGAAGCATGTCATTGTGGAGCCCTATCTTTGTCTCCCTGTCTTGAATAATCATTTCCACAAGCTTGAATAAGATATCCCTTGCCTAGCAGTGCAGAAAGCATTAGATGAATGGTTTGAAAAAAGCATTATACAAATGTGCAACTCCCTTGAATCATCATTTATATAGCATCAGACATAATTCCCAGGTATTTACTCACCTTTAGGCCAGCATGGTATGTTGTGAAAAGGAGGTTGATGGGAAGACAAATGAATGCTTCCTCAAATGCATTAATGTTGTCCACTCAGGATACACTCAGGAGACAATCAAGATATCTCCATCTTTTTCACCTGGCTGCACAGGCTTAGTTTCTCAAATGCGCTACTTGGGACTTTAAATGATTGCGCAGATTGAGGATAGGCTGGTTTGTACTCATTCTGAGCAATCTGCAGTGCCCACTTTGTTGCTTTTGCTGTTGTTACCACAATACACTTCTCACCAAATAGCGAAGTTTGGAATATGCCACCATGCCTAGATCATTATCCCACCCAATTGTTAAGCAAACCAGTTGTATAAACTATTTTTATTGTTCCTTGCATGACATAGACTAGCATTTTATAGAGGAAAGCACATACCTTGCAACTCTAGGAAGAGAAAAATGATGAGGATTTCTTAGAAAGTGAAGAGTCTCACCTATGAGAGGCAAACTCCAGTTTCCCTTAGGAAGCTTCCCCTTTAGTGTCCTTGGCTTCAACTCATTTATCCTTATAATGAATACAGATGCTATTATAACACCCACAAGCATCCATTGTTCCCACATCATCATCGCCATCATTGACATTGCACATTTGCCTAAAAGTATGCCCGAACACAACATGGTCACTAATGTGTTGCCAGGGAAAGAAACGGCTTCAGTTGTGTTGCAACCCCCTTGAATCATCATATATATAGCATCGGACATAATTTCCAGGTATTTACTCACCTTTAGGCCAATATGGTATGTTGTGAAAAGGAGATTGATGGGAACACACATGAATTCTTTCTCGAATGCATTAATGTTGTCCAGGGTGATCTTCCTATCAGAGCTGGCAGGATCCATGCCACATGGAATCTTCATAATCACATATAAGGTGTATTGTTTTCAAGAAGGTGGCCTTAGTCAGACACATATGTTGCACATGTTTAGCATAAAATAAACCCCATCTTCTTCAATTCTTCTCTTGCACGATTCTGAAGAACAATATGTTCGTAGCACTTTCACTATTTAAGTGCTTGATGACATATTGCAAATTCTGAAACTGTTAGGTTAGTTAATGAACATATGATGTTGAATCTTTTATCCTTTTTAAGTACATTTTCCCTAGGTTAGTTAATGAACATATGATGTTGAATCTTTCATCCTTTTTAAGTACATTTTCCCTTAAGACTTTGCTGTGTGTGTTTGATATATTGAAAAGTACTATTAACCTTGCAGCACAGAATTCAGCCTTGCAGCTCCTCCCTTAAATTTTGTAGCATGGGCTATGATTTTTGACGTCCTTGAGCAGGATTCAACATGCGCATTGGGGATGTGTTGCTCCAGTTTATGCACAAAGTATTTTCAAAACAACAATTGATAGGCTTCGTACAGTTGAGCTGAAATGGCTATCTGGAGGCATTATTGGGTCCAATCGATTGTAAAGGTAGGCAATTGTCACAGATGCGTTCTTAGTTGTAAAAAATGACTAGTGTGATCTTGAAACAGTACAAAGTTTGAAGCAATAAGCACAATAAGATCGTCTACAATTTCTGGCAGAGACTGTAATGCAACAGAATTATTATTTTTCCCCAAGATTTTTGTAGTCACATAAAAAAAAGCATTATCTCACAAGGATACTTATCCTTTAGTGAGAAACTCGACAATATCGGACCTTAATGTGCATGAATGCCTCATCGAATGCTACGTTCGTTCTTCCTTTGCCAACAGCTATTTCTGTCCATGTGAGCTACATTTGCACATCATGTATTTTATTAAACATGTTGACAAGCCATCTTTTGATGAAAATAACAAACTATATAAATCACCATCTTACATGTCAATCATAGCTCTTGCCTTTATCGGTTGCTAAAGTTCAAGAGACAAGATGGTGCTCGTAGAAGAGAGGGATTCCAATGTTTATCTACCTACCTTTTCCTTTATTGATCTACATGCACAGTCATCAACCTAAAGGAATTAACCTAAAGGAATCTAGGCGCATCTCATGAAGTTCATGAAGTAGGCTACCCTACTCCTAGCCTATCCACGTATAGGCCAAATTTGAGGTGAGGCACTCGGTATCTACTACAATTGCACTATTGTGAACTTCCAAAATGCACTCACAACAAGAGCACTTTGCCTTGGCTTTTGCAATTCCATTCTCTAGATCATCATAATGCACATGCAAAGCAAGAGTCATAAACAATTACAAAGAGTGACGTGCAAATTTTTCATGTTATCTCTAGTCTATAAGTTATAATGATACATGTTCAACTTAACCTTAAAATAAGAAAAACTTTGGGTATCTTGTTTGGCCCTTGTGATAGTTCTGAGCTTGGTCTTTTGCTTGGCCATAACCTCTGGCGTGCTTTTTTGCTAGTTTTTTTTCGAAGGCAAGATATTTTTATTTTATTATTAATAAAAAATGGCACAAGGCCTTATTACACGCCTCTTCAAAGGCTAGATGGGAAGTATTCATACCACATCCACAAGGAAAGGAAGGGCAGATTTTTTACACCATTACTGGGCAGTAATAACATTAACAGGGATCTCGTCCTCCGAGATCCTCAAAAAAAACAAATACCTTCGGGATCCCCAGAGTGCAGGGTAAGACTATCCTGCGCCCCCATTCCTATATGCCAAAATGGAATTGCGGGAACTTACTTGCAAAATGTAGCATTTCCAGCGTAATTAACAGTTCCAAATATCGTAGTCAATTTTCACGGCCAAAAACATCACTGCTCGCTCGGATTCTTGGCAGAGATTCTATCTACGGTGATCGTACGGCGAAGAAAAGCCATCATTTCACCAGCCACCTACGTCCGCTATAATCTTTTCGTCTTCACAGTATCGTTGTCCCATTCTTAGTTATTCTGCATAGTCTCTAACTCTGGTGATCAAATCGATCGGTCGATCAGCTAGCGCCGGAGGTAAATCGCTAAGTTTGAGCTCCCTGCTATCTTATAGATGCTTTGGTTTTTTTTTTTCTGTTGCGTTTAACAGGACCTTGTCCAAAACAGATTCAGAGAAAAATGGGTGGTGGCGATTCCGAAAGTGAGGAACTTGATGATTCTCAGCATCAAAACCATGATGAAGTGGGTGAGATGATTCATGCCATGGAACAGCAAGTTCGCCTGGCGCCGGAGGTAAGTTAATAACAGTACTTCAAGCTCGCAGTTCTAGAGGTCTTTTTTTCTCTTTTAGTTTCCCTTTGATAACTAACTAATGAAGTCTCGACAAAAACAGATTCTAAGAAAAATGGGCGATTGCGAAACTGAGGAAGTTGATGAATCTAAGAACCAGGAGGCATGCATCAACGAAATGGGAGCTGAAGATGTAGAAATGAATGATGCGGTCGAAGAGCAAGCAGCAACTAATCTGTTCATGCTTATGCACATCAAAACCGACAGACAGGATCTAAGTTTCGTGGAGAAGGTGGTGCTAGCAAAGGATCAGATCTCGGTTCTTCTTATGAAGCTGGATCCAACAGTTTCGGCATCAAATCCCATCAACGACGGGCTGGCTTCAAAAATCAGGCTCAAAACTGTGGGAGTTTATGGTAGCAAAAGGATGATGGCCCAAATCTTAACAACATACAATATATTATCCGAGGACGAGGTCCAGAGTCTAAGAAATGATACGCTATCTCCTGGACTCTATGCATGTATGCTAAAATCGGACACCATTGCCATATTCTACTGGCATGAGGGCAAGGAGCTTCGAAATGCAAAAAGGAACGATGTATCCTGCAATTTTATCAGGTACATAACAGAGCTTTGCCATGTTATCTATCCTTGCATCGAAGTAAAGCATCATACACTTCCGAAAGCTGTTAAGACTCTGCCTAGAAGGGATCGCACTTGCAGGCTGCAGCTGTCTGTGGTGAAAGCTTCAGAAGATGAAGTGGAGATTAGGTCAGGATTTAACCTTTCTCTGCCCAAGTTTGGTGCTGATGTTTGTGCGTTTAAGCTGTGCGAAGGTTGGCACCGTTCTGCTCTGCTATTCTGTCAAAAACGGCCACCTAGTGTAATTCCTATACCAGAAACAAGGTAAAGGTATGTTTCGAAGGAGGAACTATCTCGCCTAGTGGTGCAGTGGAATGAATATTCTATAGATCTTCACGAGTTGTCAGAGAAGGACTTCTTGACGTTTTTAGAGTTTTCTGGGCTAACTGGTGCTACGGAGCTCATGAATGACCTAAAACAGCTTAAACAAGAAGAAAATGCAAAGACACTACTACTACAGAACGTTGAGGATTGTGTTCTTTCACAGGAGGAGAAACTTCTAGAAGTACTAGCTAAAGGCCTTAATGCTTCCCTAAGAATTCATTATCCTTGGGAAGAGGCAGTTTATGCAAGCAGTGGAGAGGCATCCAAGCAGTTGGAGAGTTTTGCAGATTTCACAAAATACTCAGATTATTCAGCTCAGCATTCCCAAGCTTCAGATGAAGCCTTGCTAGTGGCCCTAGAGAAGGATGTAACTGAAATTTGGTCAGATGGCTCTGACTTCGAAAGCCAGAGAATGTTGTTTGTTGGCGATGAGGTTACTATTGAGCATGGACCTGAAAAAAGACGTGAAACAATGTTTCTTGTGCTGAAACGCTCTGGTGGAAGGACATATGGGCCAATCCTATATGATGAAGATGTGTGCACTAACACAGCTAAGGTCAGCTTTCCTAGTAATAGTAAAAAGACCCGCAAGAGACCTGTACTCCTTGGAGACAGACTTGTAGTGAATGTTGATGGTCATTTTTTTGTCTTCATGTCTTCCACAACACGGTGCAATGTAAAAATTAAGGAAAGAAAAGACCCGATAGCTTGCCGTTTGAAACCATGGTTTGATTGCTGTGCTAGAGATATGGTGCCACCACTCGAGAATGAGGCTGCTCTTTCAGATTATATTATTGCAAACAAGTCCCTATTTCAATTGGAAGAGATCAATGATGAAGAAATCATACAACGTATATTAGGAGATTCGTTGGCCAATTCTTTGTCAAATGATTGCAGAATTAAGTACGAGCAGAAATGGAACGAACTTCTTACAAAGGATGGACACTTGGATCCGCAAGTGCATGTGCTACCTGAAATCGTAAAAGCTTGCATAGAACATTACAAAGATGGGCGCTGTCGTTTCTTTGCATTTTTTCGCAAGCTGGTGGAAGATTCCTTCCGACCCTTGCTCCAGCACACGTTAAGTTCAACATTGGAGAGCAGAGCCAATGAGGTCAAGGAAAGAATAAAGAAAAAGGAGGTATCTCGTATGGTAAGTTTCAAGTCCATGGTGTCCCAGCGTGGTTCAAGTCCCCCAGTTAAGCTGCGCCAATGTCATTCTAACTATACAGGTACCATGTTCACAGTTAAATTCACCAGGCACGAAGTAAAAAGCGAAAGCTTAGATTGGAGAGTTTTGGAAATGTTGCCCAACAAGACTCAGCTGGACGCTTATGCATCTTCGAAAGAACAAGTGATAATCCCAACTTGCACCAGCCCATATCTCTTGATTACATTGGACAGCACAGAGGAAAACCTTTTGGAAGTAACAATTCTGAAATCAGGACAAGTTCTAGTAATTGTAGAGAGCATGAAGTTGAGACATTTGACACTCTATGTGTGCCCGAATCTAGCTATCAAGGTAAATGAGCAGCAGCATAAAGTTGGAACTCTGAAACAAGGATTAGACCTTGTAACCTTTGATGAAGGGACCAAGTTTCTTGCTTGTTTCGATAAAAAGATTTCTATAATTAAGGTACTCAGATTTGATGAATCTTTACGCCAATTACAAGGAACTGGTATAACACTGGAGCTGAGAGAATATTGTATAGATGGAAGCATTTCGTGGATGCGCTTTGTTCCTGGAAAAGCAGAACTTTTGGTTGCTGACCAGAAAGTCATTAGGATATTTGACATTGCTCATTCTCGGATGATGAAACCACAGCCCATGCAGCTACCACCATGTCTTCTGCAAGTCTGCCTTCCTGGCAATGGTGCTTGCCTGACCGCCATTTGTAAACGTCAAGATGATTCAGCTACTTCTGAGGAAGACAATGTAGAAGAACAGTTGGGATCTTCTCCTACGCCGTATCCTGTGGAATCTGAAAGAAAAGATGTGCTATTGCTGCATGTATACATGCTGGGTGATACCATGCAGCATGTAAAAACCAGCCCACTGCATTTCAGAATAGAAAATGTTCATATGGTTCAAGCCAAAACTGTCATGTATGGTGGCACTCAGCTGCATCTTCTAGTATATGATGGTGAAAAGCCAGATGTAATCTCCTCTGCGATTCTGAAAGTAACCTCTTCTTCAGAAGTTTGCCATGTGGAGGTTCAGAATAAGCACAAGGAGAAATCTTCGCCAGATGAAAACAGTGAAAAGGCTTGTACTGAATTGGATTACTTATATCACCTATTTGAAAAGTATGCCATAAGCCCTCCACTTGGGAGGACTAAGGAAACCAGGCAAGTAACATTTAACATAATGTTGGAAGCATTGCAGGTGAAGATTAACAATGCTAGTCAATATGTAAACTATGCCACGGATTCTTTGACGAGACTAAGCATAGAGAAAGGCAAGGATTTTGTTGAGATGCCTCTTAAATTTCAAGCAAAACTAGTTACAGGTGGATATTATCTAGAACTAGATGAAATTCACAGCCTTTTAATGGCTGGCTGGCTGAATATGCTCCTTTGCTTAGTTCCCATTCAAATTGGAAGAGCTGAAAATAATGGACTAGCGCCACTAATGGATGGGCTTCAGATGTCCTCTGAGCTTCATTATGCTGATGCTATATCACTGGCCAGAGTAATTCGTTTTAGCCTCTATGACAATGTAATCCAGAGTTGGAAGGGTCCCCTGAAAGTTATTTCATCTATGGGCAAGCAGAGCAGTGGAAAGTCTTATCTTCTTAATCACCTAACTGGATCGTTACTTGACGTGGCTGGTGGACGCTGCACTGATGGAGTGTGGATGACAGTACGAGTGGATGGCAGCTGTATGTACATAATACTAGACTTCGAAGGGCTTGGAAGCTTTGAACGCAGTGGACAAGAAGATGTATTATTATCCATTCTCAATGCTGCAATAAGTAACATCACAATATTCAACAAGAAGGCAAGCTTATAGTCATCCTGTCATCCTGTTTTCATGATCTGTTTAGATTCAATTTCAGATGTGGATCAAATCTGGGTTTATACCATAAAGACATATAAGAAACCCATAGTCAGATAGGTTATACTAACTATTTATTAAGAGTTGTGATTTATTAAGCACCTTACCTCTCTTTATACTTATCATATGTTTCTTTCCAGGATTTCCATCTTGATAAAGAGACGGAATCAGTTTTTGAACGATTTCAAAGTGGAGTAACATTGGTAAAGCAAGATGAGAAACTGTTTAAAGGCCTTTTCTATATGGCAATCAAAGATGTTGATGCTGCAGATGTTGATGACCTTAAGGAAGAGTTCTTATCAAAAATTTTGCAGATTTGCAACAAATCGCCTGATAATTTCCTGACAAAAATGTATGGTGGAAATGTTGAAATTGCTGCGCTCCCTCCATTTCACAGGGCGGAGTTTCAGGAGAGTATTGCCCAGCTTGCCCACACTGTGGAAAAACTGACGCCTGTTTACACAAATGGAAGGAAATTCTTGACAGATTTGAAGCTTGTAATGTCACAAATATGTGCGAAAGATTGGTCGCCAACAGATTCAAAACGCACCGCATTTCGGCTGAGTTTGTTACGAACACATTTACAGTCTGTCATATCGATTGGTTGCTTAAATGATGACAAGAAGCCGTTAACCAATTTCAACACTGAAGAAGAGATTCCAGACATGCCTTTAGGCTTTGGTGATCATGCTTTTGAAGTGAAGGACACTGGTCTGCAGCTAGCTGCATATTCCAATTGTAGTGGTGTATTAGAACACGTGACCACCTTGTTTGGGCAGTTGGTTCAAAGAGAAGGCATGGGTGGAGGGACCGATGAACAATGGCATGCAGTTTTAGAGGGTTTCTTAATATCCCTTGCAGAAAGGCGAGAGCATAGATGTTTGAGGTGGTTGACGATAAACACTGCTGATATGCCTGAAGATGGTGATGTTGAAAAGCTGCGCCTAGAAACAGTGTCAATGTTAATGGCAATGAAACAACAACTGTTGCTCTGCAGTTGTAAATGTGATAGGTGCTTCCTCCGCTGTATTTTGGAAAAGTCACATGCATGTTCTCACTCCTGCAATGGCTCCCACAGGTGCTCAGAAATATGCAGTTACTGCCGGGAAGAACTAAAAGACAAACTCCTTGGGGATGTTAATGACTGTAGTGATAAGGCAGGCCATGATGGCCCTCATGATTGTCAGATGAGATCCCACACTTGTGCCAAAGATTGTGATTTACTGGAAAGATCATCAAACTGTAACAAACACTGTGTTAAAAAATCAGGACATGAAGGCCCACACAGATGTAATTGTAGACAACATATGTGCAAGGATAAATGTTCTCTTCCACCTTGCAAAAATGTGTGCACATATCCAATTGATTTGGAGCACAGAGAAGTTCTGTCCTTTACAGTGCTCAATGGCTTCTTGCAATCATACCTGTGCATCTGAGGACCATTTCCATTCAATGTATGAAAAGATGAACCACCAGTGTGGAAAGGAACATTTATGTGCAGAAAAATGTGAAGCCAAGGGAAATTGTGAGGTACTCACAGAAGTTGTTAAGAAAACAAGTACATTTTTGGGCAAACGTTCTACCTTTGAGTATGAGCATGTCTCTGAACAAAATGGAATTAGAAAAGGTTGTTGCTTACCTATTCCACCTTTCATGATTGCACATGATGGACCACATCTACATTCTACAAATCCAAATGTTGTACACTTCTGTGAGACTCGATGCAGTGGGTGTGATTACTTCTGCCATCGTGTTGTGGATCATGCTGGTCTACATGACACAACCCATGGAAATATGAAGGGAAAGACATTTGTTTCAGAATGTATGGAGATTGACATTCTGGACCGCAAATATGCCTGGGGCGAATCCGGAGAAGCTGAAATGTGCATGATGCACTGTAAGAGCGCGGGTCGAGGACACGTCCATTTGGATGCATGTGAAAAAAGTAAGGGTGGAACATGTGCAGCAATCAGGATACCTCAAGGAGCAAAGCATGAGACCAGAAAGTATGGACCAGAATTTGATAAACCAAAGGACGAACTCACACATCATGCTTACTAGAAGAACATGTATTTTCGAGATCCTTGTTCTGCAGATGAGCAAAAAGAATTTGAATTATGCGCACATCAGTGTGCCTCCAATGAGCACAATCCCATTTATTTGACTGGTGCATCAGCGCACCATAAGGAGCCTAAGTCTTACTGTACTGAGAAACTTTGGCACAATCCTGTTTCCAAAATCGCTTCCATGGCAGGAACAGGGTTTGTGACTGAAGATGGTCACCACTTCAGCTGTAACCATTCCAAGAACACAGCTAACCATGTCGTTTTCATCATCGATAAATCAACTTCCATGGGCAAAAAGGACATAACGCCCACAATGGTACACTTTCTGAGGAGGCATAATAATCGGTTGGGATGTGTGTTTGAGGCAATGGTGAGGTTCATACGAACAAGGAAAGCTGAGAACTTACATGATTCCATGTCTGTTGTGCTCTTCAATAACAGCGGCGTCATTGCCCACGAGTGCCAACCCATGGAAGAGGAGCTTGTGTATGAGCTTTTGAACTATAGAGCGGATCGTAATGCTGGCACCCATTACACCTCTGGAATCGAGCCAGCATACGAAATTCTAAAAAGGTCATCTTCAGCAGTGGATAGCAAGCCTCCTGTTATTATTTTCCTTAGTGATGGAGGAAACAATGGTGGCGGTTATCCTTTGTACTCAGTTAGGCAGATGGTGGAGTTTGAACCGAAGCTAGTGTTTCATACTATCATGTTCGGAAATGCCCGACATAAACAAATACTGGAAGACATGGCAAGGTGTGGCAATGGAACATTTCAGATCAGCCTGGACGAAGTGCAGCTTGCAAAGAGCTTTGAAGGGCTTGCTCTAAGCATAAATCCCAAAGTAGCCTCACTGATGTAGTTTGAGTTGCCCTGCCCTTCATTGATTTTGAAATGGTTGCTGATCTGTTGTAGATGTTTTGTGATTTTCCCGTTGATGTAAACTCTTTTGATTGAAGGCTTCTGATCCTTGGCTTCAAACAGTTTTGTTTCTCAGATTTACATAAATGATGTTTACCTAAAGGGTTTAAATCAAGCCTTTTTTATGTACTCATACTACTGTATATTGTAGTCTAAAAGTGAGGGAGACACATGATTGTTAGAAAAGTTGTCAACAATTGGGTGATGGATTACACTAAAGTTTCACAGTTGCTTATCCTCATAGTAATATGTTTTCCAGTTGCAGAGATGTGATAATGAGATGTGATGCTGTACTGTTCGTATATAAGTAGGATGAATTGATTGACTTCCACTTGTTTCAAAGAGCAAGTTCACAAAATACCATGCGACAATAACGGTAGTGAATTAAACACATCCAGGACGAGTGGCAACTTTTTAGGAATATAATAAAATAGGAAGAACATCTCGTTTAGTGCATATGAAATGAGCACCTAGCACAAAAAGCGTTCTAATCGATAAGACTATCTAGAGGCCGAACGCTAAGTCTTCAACACAACTAATTTCAAAAATTAGCATAGGGCAAGCTTGGGGCAACGGATAGGGATGGGAGAGAATGGTGGGTTGTGATATTTTGGTTGGCTGCTTGGATTCCATTTTAAGAAACATGTCTCTGAGATAAATGGAATGTGGTTTGTGATATTTCAGTCAACTACTTAAATTCCATTTCAAGAAACATGTCTCGAATCGTGGGACAAATTCATACTCTAAATGTTGGTAATCATATGGTAAATTATCACGGTGCAATAATTACAATTACTTGCATGAAGTATTGCTTTAAGGAACAACAGATTGTTGGCAAACTATATGTGGCCATACCTCTCAGCACCTCCACTAGTTGCACTGGTTCATCCCCTTACATGGAGACGAGTGGATCTTTGCAGGTGTCGTCTCTATCCAAGCATGGTATGAAGGCGGCCGTCTATTATCTTGGAATGAATTTCAGGCAAATTTTCTACACTCACGTTAGGATGTGTCTATGGGAGAAGGCTGCAGATAATTTGCCTCTTAGGGTGGAGGTCAATGGTGTTCCAGAAAGGATACCTTGGGTCTGTCACGAAAACATTCACACATGCAAGCACTTTTAGCTCAGTACATCGCCTCCTCTTAGCGCCACAGCCACTCCTATTGCCAAATGGATGGTGTCTGCAGGTGCCACAACGCAATTTGGTTCGTACATGGTGTTGCTCTATTATAAAATGTTTGTACTTTAGTGATAGATTATCCATACATGCCTGCGTGTTAACGCCTTCCGACATCGCTAAGATCCTCGCATATGTGTAGTATGCATGCTCTGCCTTTCAGATATGGAAACTCTTGAGCATCGTCTTTTCTTTTGTTCAGAAGTTCAATTGGCATGGTCCTGGCTAGAAGGTTTATTTAACAGTGCATTGGATTGCCAATGCGTCCTCTTGGCTCCTACCCTAATGCCTGGCCCCAGGTTAGATAGAGGGCATTCCATCTTGGTTCTGGTTGGCTCCCATGGTCGATATGGGAGCTCACAGACATCATATTTTTCATGGCATTTACTCATCTGCGCACAGTGTTATTGTTGTAGCCAAGGCTAAGATACTGATGGCTTATGAGCGTTCCTCCCTTGACCCAGAAGTGAGGGAACATATTGTATTTAAATTGGTTCTTATCACTAGTATCATATTCTGGAGTAAGTACATATTCTGCTTCAAGCTCTTGTTTCTGTGGCTTCTTCTTGTGCTGAAACAGTTAGATGAGACATGTACAATCTGTAATGTTTATAGCTGGTTAATAAACCTTTTGCCTCTGGGACATGGTTTAATGGAGAATCTTATACCGCCACATTCGAGATGCATTGGCTTCCATGTGCTCTATAGAATAAAAGATAAAGATAAAGATAAAGATAAAGATTCACGCCACTAGGCAGCGTCCAAACAGACATGTAACGACAGAACAGGGGATCGAAGTCCTAGAAATAACAGAACCAAAAAGGGGCAACGCCCCCATCCCGACACAAACATTCAGGCTATATACATGCTTACAGTTTGTTATTTACACGTGAGCGTAAAAGCTAAGAGAATCCTAGCCACGGATCCCGAGGCCACTGATCACGAATGATGGTAACACCGCCCATTTCTTTTGCAACCTCGTTTCACGCACTTTACAAATCTCTTCTCTTTGCTTTGTAAGGTGAAGCGGCGTAAGATCCTCCTGTACTAAGAAGCTGGCGTTCCTGAGATGGCTGCCATGCTGAAGCACATGAAGTCTGCCCTGCCGCGTTTGAAAGCGAACCAGAATATGGCGTGGCCGATCTGACATCTGAACTCCAACCCTATATGCTGCCTCAATCCCCAGGCAACAGACATGCATAGTGACAGTAAAGAACTGCACAACCTCCTCAATCTCTGTCCATGTGCTTGGCTCAGGGATGCCCACGATTCGTAAAATTAATGCCTTATCCTCAAGAACCTCATCAATCACTCATGGGGCGCCATTTGGGGCCGGTGGCCGAGGGCCAATATGCGAGGCAGATGACTGGAGCAGGTCCAAGTCGGTTTACGTGCCCATGTCAAATGCCTGCGCGTGCTCTGTCTGGATAGCAATCTCAGCACGGGGCATCTCGTGTCTGTCACATAAATTGGCCTATTGGACCGCTGTATGTCAAGTCTAGACTAGGGCGTAACACAGGGACCAACAAGGCTTCAAAGGGGACTGGGCAACGCAGGCAGTGGAGCGGGGACCCTTTGATCGGATTCCAAGAAGGGCATCAGAGCAGGTGGACTGGTCGGGGAAGCTGGAAGCCTACACAAGAACCATCGAGAAGCTGAAGAATGAGGATCCCCTGCCAAACCCTTGATGTCTAGCTGCAGAACCACGGCTGAAAAATCAAGCTACTAATTCCTGTCCTGCTGCAGCTGAATCGTGTATAAGCACAATTTCATTAAAATGGAAAAATATCAGGAAAACTGGAAACTTTTTTTTTTGGGAGGGTGCCAAGTCTTCAAACACTGTGCTTATAGACATCTTGCAGGTCTTGTATACACTGTCTTTGTAGACATCCGATAGGGGTTTTATGACCTCCTGCAGGTCTTGTATACACTGTCTTTGTAAACATCCGATAGGGGTTTTATGACCTCCTGCAGGTCTTGTATACACTGTCTTTGTAGACATCCAATAGG
>JAANSK020255941.1:0-12215 GCA_011763485.2 Isoetes engelmannii
TTCTATACAAGGGGGGCATTGCAGTATTTTGCCAGTGTACCTTATATTTCTTCAATAGACACGGTATTAGGCAAACCACTTGGGCTATGATCACTTTGCACATTATGTAACTAAATTCTAGTGTCTCTTGCTCTGTAAATAAGCTGACTGATGTCGTACATAATTAGAATTGATAAAACTTTTGGGTCCCGTTTGAGTGAAGTGGATGCTAAGTTGTGTGTTGGCAAATGGAGTATAAGCAAAATTGGAGACCTAGCAATATGGTTCATAACATGACTACACACCACAGGTTTGGGATGAGGTTGAGACTGGTTATATTGAGAGTTTGCATGAATTCATCATTGTTAGAGTCCCTTGTTGTGATCATTAAGTGTCTGATATTTTTTTAATATGCTGAAACAGGAAAAGGCCATCCACAACTAAGTTTAAAGAGACAAACGGTAATATCTTTCTCAAAGATTGACTTAATGCTTATTGGCTTTTTCTGTATTGTAGTTGGGGTATCTGGTAGCTTAAGTTTTCCATCTGATCATCCAGCTTGCCAGCCAAAGGATTCTATTCTCTTTTCTATTTATCAAGTATTTCTCCAGGCTGGTAAAACTGGCCTGACTGCACGTGAAGCAGTCTCAAAGATATTGGAACAAGGCCTTCCCGGGTTGCATGAAAGTGGGGTTGTTCCAAGGGTAGAAGTGGAAAAAGTAGTGCGCATCTCACCTTATTTTATGGATGTTGGGGATTCGAAGTTTGCATTATGTAGTGCAATAGTGGCCAGTGAAGAGCAGCAAAACCATGCTGCAGGAAAGGTAGATGTCAATCAGGTAGTAGAATTGGATACGGAAGATGGTAACACTAAGCCTGAAAGCCCAAAGAAGATGAGACAAAAAGGCACTTCACAGCATTGGGCTGCTGCTCAGGCAATAAGAAGAGCAAGAACAGAGAAAACCAGAAAGAAAAATGTGGCACCGCAATCCACATTGTGCCCTGCCTTCCTTAAGAAAAATCCAAGGATTGACGATGAGGCATTACAGCCTCGCACAAAGCGATTGAAATCCCTTAAACAAGATAGTGCTGGTCTTGGGAATCGATGCAATCGATCAGATGGAAAAGGCTGGCATTGTCCATTGCTTGCCCAGGTAGGCTACTTACTATGCGATCATCATCTGCACAAGCTCCGTTTGAAATCTGGCTCAAAGTCAAAAAAGCTTGCAAAACATGCTGATAAGGTGACAAGCAAAAATAGTCTTTCGGAATCCAACCATGGAAAAAGAAAAAATCAGGAGAAGTTCTGCATGGGGAAAAAGGGGAGATCATTGCCACCAGACAAAGCAGTTTAGGGACTTGGCCACCAATTTTTTTAAATCCACAGTACCTGATTCTTTTCAAAAAATTTGAATATGAACTTCAATGGGGGCATGAAGGGTGGAAGCAGGCAACAAACAAAAGTTTTTCTTCCTGGATATGCCATTCCTATTCATTTTGTACAGCTGTTTGTTTTTGTTCTGAAGGTAATGTTAGATAGGCCATTGATTAAAATCCCTCCTCTTGGAGAATTTTGGTGAGAAGAGTCTAAGTGATATCTTTTTGCCTTTTATTGGAAGTTATTAGCAATGCCTACCATTGTTTGTGAAGGTTGAAGGCTGTGATTACTTGAGATGCAGTGTAGGAAAATTAATTGCTACATGTGTCAGAGCACAACTGGGAGGAACCATGTCTGACCAAGAATTGCTAGGCACGATGGAAACTGAAAATTGAGGGCTGTGTCCTCAAGAAGGTCAATATTCTATTGATTCTTGAGGTGAACAATTGCAGTATAGAAGCACAAGGGACAGCATCTTAGCAGAAAAGAAATGCAATGTAGAAGGTTTACAGTTAAGCCCACTCGATTGAGGAGGCTGCTGCGCCTTTCGTTGTAGGACCTCCATTATATAACTGGAGATGCTCTTTGACAGTTTGTTGCATTAGTCAGCTCATGAGGGGTGCAATGTTATGCATTTGACGCGTTTCTCAATTTAATGCACAAGATACTATTTGTAACGATACATGAAACATTTTACTTTTCTGCAATATGATCTGCAGTTATTGTAAGCTTGTTTTAGTACCTAGGATGGAGGAAAATAGCAACAATTTCGCATGATGTTGTTGCTTTGGCGCAGGCCAACTAACTTCTAAGTTGCCTATTGTATGCATATCTCAGAAGAGGTTATCTTTGAAGTTATGTTTGAGAGTCTTGAGAGAAAAGAGGACTGTGTACGCTTGTGAAATAGTTAAGATGATATGATTGCAGATCGATTGTCATTTCTCAGAATACAGCTTTGGCTGCAATGCATTTAGTGAGACACATTTATGCTTTACCTCAGAATGTCATTAGAGCAAAGCTTGTTAGAAAATTTTCAGCTGGCTTGTCAAAAAGAGGATTGTGAACCAGGTGCCAGACAGATGATTATAGCAACCAAATGACATTGCATTCTGATATCCTTTTCAGTTGCCTATTGTATGCATATCTCAGAAGAGGTTATCTTTGAAGTTATGTTTGAGAGTCTTGAGAGAAAAGAGGACTGTGTACGCTTGTGAAATAGTTAAGATGATATGATTGCAGATCGATTGTCATTTCTCAGAATACAGCTTTGGCTGCAATGCATTTAGTGAGACACATTTATGCTTTACCTCAGAATGTCATTAGAGCAAAGCTTGTTAGAAAATTTTCAGCTGGCTTGTCAAAAAGAGGATTGTGAACCAGGTGCCAGACAGATGATTATAGCAACCAAATGACATTGCATTCTGATACCCTTTTCTTTAAAACATTAAGTACATCTTAGGTACTTCTATGGACAGGCACTTATATTACAGGTTGAGTATTTCCCAACATGAATATATGTATTCTATGAAGGTGCATCTGTGGAGACTTCTGCAGGTTGATCCTCGGAAGGCATTTGCATTTGCAACTCCTCAAACTGTGACAGAACAGATAATATTATAAGTCACAAATTATGGAATTGATTAACCTGCACCGATTAATCGAATGCGATATTTATAAATGTTGATTGTGCAACCCACCTTCTTTGTCACTTCTTCATGAGACTTCACTAGTTCGTCATATTTCAATCGTAATTCCTCCGTTTCAGCCTTTAGCTTCTCATATTCAGCTGTAGTGGGACCACCTAGAGCCTTCTGGATGAATCTGCAAAAATGCCTCACAGACTAAGCATACAGACTGTGGCAGTGGAATAAGGCTTCAGTCTTGTGTACACGATGTAACAGAAGTTTCCAGAATAAGAATCACATTCAGGAGAGAGAACTGGATCTTAGACTTTAATTTTAGAGAAACAGCCTTTGTCCTAATGGGAAAGGGGCATTGATAGGCATTTGTTTTCCTCAAAACACATACAACTCAAACAGAGGACTAAATCACATTCAGAATAAGAATCACATTCAGGAGAGAGAACTGAATTTTAGACTTTAATTTTAGAGACATACAACTCAAACAGAGGACTAAATCACATGCAGAATAAGAATCACATTCAGAAGAGAGAACTGGATCTTAGACTTTAATTTTAGAGAAACGGCCTTTATCCCAATGGGAAAGAGACATTGGTAGGCATTTGTTTTCCTCAAAACACAAGCAAATCAAACAAAGGACTAAATCACATTTTGCTGCAAGATAACTCACTCTATTGCAACGGGTGGCTTGTCATTTTCTTCGTATAGAGCCACAAGAACTGCATTTGAAAGGGAAGTTACGGGTTGGGTTAATAAACGTGTGCTTTTCCCCTTAAATTCCTATAATAACTAACAGCCAACAAGGTACTTCAAAATATAAGAGCAACTTATTCTAACAAATTCATTCTTGAACAAATGTACCTTTTGTCAAAGCATCTAGCACCCCGCTTGCTTCTAAGTACTTCCTAAATGCCTCCTTTTTAGATTCACTAGCCTGTATCAAGAAGATTGCATTTCATGATTAGTAAAGCAGAAAACCTTTAAGTTACTTGTGGAACCTGAATCACAGAGCATATGTATGTTTCCAATGTTCCATATACATGACTAATTTAGGACTTCAGAACACAGATCGGAACTGGGGTAACTACCATCTCATTCATGGTATAAAATGCAAGGCAGTCGCACTTGAAAGCCTCAAAAACACTAGATTCCGTTTGTGTAATCTTGCCAGTTACTTGATACTTGTACAAAACGGACCCAAACGAATTTCCTTGAAAAATCGGGCCAGATGCGCAATAGTCGTTGGAAAAAAGGACCCAATTGCAAGTTTAGGTCTTACAAAGTCAGTATAAACATGCCGAATGCATATAATCAAAATGCAAGAGTAATGCAGGTCTGTTTGTACGACTAAACTACTCGGAAAACAAAAAAATATATACTTTAGGCCGGGCTAAAAGCAACGACTCTGTCTTATGAAAGAGAGAAGGAAAGTACCATTGTCACTTGGTCGATCTATCCTGAGTTTTTAGCTTGCACCAAAACCGCCGGAGCTGAATTAATCTTTTGTTTCAGCACGCTATTTGCAAATGGACGAGAGGAAAAACTGAATCCAGTGTTTTGGCACAGCTAATCATGAAGGACAGGGGCGTCTTTACACTGACTACTTCCACGTTTCTGCCAGGTCACCATTTCTGGGTTTTAAATTGTTTAAAATGATATCGACAGCAAAGTTTGGCTTGGTCGAATATGTCCAAATATATTATGGAATGGGCCAACGGAACTTCCATCCTTTGCTTCCACTATATTGCATCATAATGGCAGGGGTCCACATCATTGTAAGGCCCAGATTCTATTAGTGTGGAAGTATGGTGCTAATTGGCAACAACTACCATGTTCTGGGCAGCAAATTGAAACCAACTGCCTGAAGTGATATTCCAACAAGCTCTTGTTAGTTTGGAGATTGAAGCTATCATAAGATTACGTGGTAGGATTTTAACGCATCTCCCATGGACTCTCCCTCGTCATACTTTGACTCTCTGTCAAGAACTTCCAGCCTCCTGTGGAATCTCAAGCACAATTGCATAGATGTAGCTCCTTGATTCGTCTGGGCAAGAACTACTCGGATGGTGGAATTTGAGTTCGCATATTGTTCAGTGTTAATTTCCACATCATTGATCCATATAAAAAAGCAGATAGAGAAAAACACAAAAGCTCATACGACATTTTGATCTATGAGTAGGTACTTCTGGGGAATAGAATTACGTTTTTTATTTCGTTTGTGAGACATCGAGTCTAGAATGTTGTAATATCATGTCAATCCTTGTTGATATTGTTGCAGCTCTTGAATATATTGTGCACCCATGCAATGGTACGTATATATGATTCTAGAAGCAAGTTATTTAGAAAGACCTTATATTTCTAAATAGGTCTAATCATATCGGTCCAATTGTTTGGAGCCAAAATATGGTTTGAATCCGGTCAGTTTGCCACAACCGACGGATCTTTCAACTTGATAAACCTTCCTTGTATTAGGTCTGGTACAAGGTCTGCCGGATTGATTGAAATCCAAATTGAATAGAAGGTTTGTTCGTCATGTATGGATCGTCATGAATAATATTTGCTTCAATCTCTTTTGACCAGTAAACATGCTACAATGCTTCAATGGTTCTGAATATCTATTCAATTAATAGAATACATGTTTAGACACTAGGAGTTCTTATGAATATCTCATGTGTGTGCTCTATGAATAAGATATAGAACATATTGTCTAGACAAATTGTTCTTCTAAAGCAATTCTTGGATTGACCATCATAATTTCTTACTTCATTTGCTATTAGAGCAAGCAGGTTATCATGGCAAGCAGACTAGGAGCATCATTGTTGAGTGCAATTGATGTATTCAAAGGGGGAAGTGGATTCCAAGTGTGAAAAGACAAAGTTGAAGAAGTTTTGAAAGTTGAAGGCCTGTGGCAATATGTAACTGAAGACCAATGTAATGCTCCCCACGTCGTATGCCCCCCGTATACTCCACAGGACATTTCCCATCCAATGAATGGTTTCTCCATCATATGCGCCCTCCGTCAGACTCGAGGCTGGGATGGCCAGGATCTCGAGCTGAGAAACGAAGGTGTTGTTCGGCCCTTCCTCATCGGGCTCCTACATCAGCGGAAGCGTAAACATATGATAAGCACAACATCATATACCATATTAATAGAACTATTCGAATGGTAATGAGATCCATTCAATCACTATATCCAAACATGCATCTAGCACACGCTAACGTCATAGGGAGGCTCTTACCCCAGCTCAGACGCATAAGGTGAGTTGGTTGACGGTAAAGGCTCCAAGATAGACAAACTGAGTTATCACAATGACTTGGACTGGCATATAGACAATGGCTAAGGTTGGCAACTCCATCCGTCCCTCCTGTGCATACTATACAGATCCCAGGGGGTTCACCTTTATAATAGTGGTATACGTCATCTGCGTTCCTAAAGTTGGACAAAACCCCCCTTATAAGGATGTCTACCAAGGAAAACCCCCCTTATACGGTTTTATATTTTCTTAAATTTTATACCCCTACCTTAAATTTACCCCCTAACTGCAAAATAGGGCGAGGTTGAAGGAGGTAAGCTGTAACGGGCAGAGAGCATATCTGAGAAATTGGCATTGGAATGTAGTTAACCCTTTGGCATTAGATGGTGGTGTTCTACAGGATGTATTGGAATGTTGTGAGTGTGTACAGAGTATATGACATAGTTTATATGTTGTAGTGGGATTTGTTTTTTGGAGGTATGGAGTGTTGAGGTATTTCTGTCCCTTTGTTGCGGTTCCCTTTCCTCCTCACTCTCTTGTAATTCTATGATTCTTTAATATATTTGAGATTCAGTTCTTCAAAAAAAAAAAAAAAAAACTAGCAAAAAGGCGCAACAGGAGGCTTGGGCAGTTTTAGACTTGGATTTAATTTCTCATGAAAAAAGCATGTAGGAGACAAAGTATTTGCTAAATGAATATTCAAAATAGGCATTCATATATGTTAAAACGATTTATAGACATTAACTAGCCATGAAATTGAAAGGCTAGATTTAAACGTGAATATGTATGGGATAACATGTGTAAACAAGTACAAATACTGGCATTTTTGTTGGTAAAATAAAAAGAAACAAGATAAGATAAGATAGATTTTTTATCGTCCATGGAGGCCAATTGGCCTAAGGGAGGGATTCAACTCCACACTAGACAAATTATTAGTTAACCATAATGTCGACTCCATGGCATAATACATATTGGCATTGTTAATCTTTTCGTGTTGGTTTAAAGTATAAATTTTCATTGTTTACGACTTGAGTGGATGAACTTTTTCATGGGGCTTGTTTCTTGTATGCAAGATTTGCATTTGGAGGGATTGAGTTTGGTTGATATAAAGTTTTTTTTTTTTTTTTTTTTTTTTCCCCAACATAGAGACCAATATTTCTTTGTTTTCTTTGGGTGGTGTATGTATTGTCCATGGTTTCATGAGTTCTGCATCAATATGCTATGTTCGGTTTTAGTCCTTGTTTCTTCAAGTACTATAGAGCCCAAAGTTTTACTTAGGCTTAGCTTGTTGATAAGCATTGCTTTGATGTTGTTGCTTTCTTTTGCACCTAATTGAAGAAACAACTCTTTGTGCTTTAGGCTCATTGCTTGATGCACTCTGTTTGTCACTCTATTATGCTATCAAAAAGCTTATGGGGCAACAAATGTATAATGTGACAATTAGTTTTAATACAGTGGCAATAATATGATATGCATATGCAATTGATGTGGCCTTAATGAAAAGATTTTGATGGATAAGAATCTAGTAGTATAGCCAGGTTGAGAAAAAAAAGGGAAAGGCATGGGCATAGCCTTGTTAGTGAACTCATTTAGCTTTGAATAATAAGTTGGTAATGCTACTAAAGTTAGCTTCAAATGCCCACCCTCCAAATTTGCGTTAATGCTCATTTTGATTAATTTAGATATCAAATTGTCAAAAATTTAGTTTGAGTTCATGGAAATGCAAATGAAAATTTGAGTTTATGGTGCTCCAAACTTGGCACTTAAACACTGCTTTATTCCACATTTAATACCCTCTTGTCCATTTTGAACTCAAAATACTGTTGGAAATGCATTAAGAATGGTCTTAGTGCCATCAAAGTACCAATGCACTTGTAGATACAAACATGTTACAATGTGAAACATCCATCATCATGATGATAAGGCTACAATATGCTCAAAAGTTATCCTAGATATAGTTAACAAATTTGTGACATAATGGGGAAAAAATATGGCATCAAACTGAGGAATAATGAAGTCCACAAATCTGCTCCAAGTGTTTAGAATTGTATCAGTTTGGCACCATCCACAAGCAAATTAGTAAGATGTTAAAAGTCTGGTTGACAAATGAGAAATTCTCAAACATGAACCCAATATTCTGAAACTAGTTTTATTGTCAGAATTTTGGCCCCATCCACAAGCAAATTAGTAAGATGTTAAAAGTCTTGTTGACAAATGAAAAATTCTCAAACATGACCCAATATTCTGCAACTAGTTTTATTGTCAGAATTTGTCAGTGACTTAATCATCGTTGTTTGGGCATCACAGTACTACTTTTAATCATGAATCAAATATTTTGCACTCAATTTAAATCAAACATGTCTCACAAATACAATAAATAGGAGGTGATTTGAATCATTATGAGCTTTTTCAAATGTCCTGCAAGATTATATACAACATTTGGCTACATGAGGTGAGCCCCAAATGTTGAAGTAATGAATTGCAAGGACAATTGAAGTGATGAATTGCAAGGAAATCTTACAAATGTTATTTCACCTGCAACCGATTGGAGAATCATTCCATGATGCTGTGATCATTCAAAAGCAGTGCAAATCTTAACACATCTCGTCTCACGCTGTTTAAAGGAAATGAAAGACATGCATTAAAGATTATTCAAATAAAGGAATGCCTCGATCTTTATGATAACATTGATCAGGGAATGATATTCATAAAAATAAAAAATAAAAGAGCAAAAGTGTGACCTGTCTATAATTTTAAAGCATGCAGAAGCCTTAATTGGTGCGTATTGATGATAATGGTACATAGAAATGGTGCAGGACTGTGCCCGATGAAATTGAGAATATTAATCCAAGCCTTTCGCTAATGCCTCGGAGGCCCTGGCCTGTTATTAAGCAGCAGATGCATTAGCATGGTGGAGAGCAACAAAAAATATAGCATTGAAATATTAGAAAATTATATCTCTAACTATACTTAAAACGTACGGATTGAATTCATCTTCGTCCATCTTACCTTATCTGATCCCCAAATGCATGGATTTATAGATCTGATAGTAAGAAATGCACCATGTGCAATGAAGATGGAGGCAACGATTCTATTTGGAAGGGCAATTTCACGTTTTCTCTAGATGCAAGAGTTTGCGACATTGGTGGAGGATCATTAGGATTTAATGAAAAGAAGAATCAGCATATTAATGAAATCAAAGGAAATTACGTATGTGATGTTTGAGGCTTGAAGGTCTGTGTGTAGCTATAAACTGAGTATCTGATGTACTATCTTGCCTTGCATCTGCAAAGAATTATCGCAGCACTAAAAAATCACACAGAGTTCCACCAAATATTCCCATAATTGATAAGAATTAATAACCACCTCATCAATAATAAAAAGGAGCATATTAAACAAAACTGGAACCTTGGTTAGGATCTGTCATAGACAACCAGGGAAACTTATTAAACAAAACTGGAAGCCTGGTTAGGACAATTCCCTATTTTCTTTCCTACTGATAATTTCCCCAGAACTTAGTATACAAAACATCAAGTTCTCAATATTTGAAATGAAAAAACCATCATTGTGAAGGACATGAATGAATGAATGAATATGTGCAAGATTGTATGGGACCCAAGAAAATTCATGGATACTTTGTCAAAATGGATTCTGAGATCTGCAGCAATATTACAAACCATAGTTGCTTCTTAAATTCAATGACCAATGCTTTCCCTAAATCCAAAGAACAAGGACGATCAAATATGACCTTAGTTCCAGGTATGGTATATGGTATAGAAGAACCGTTGCTTAGAATCAGTTACCGAGTGCAAAGCTACCAGGCCTGAGAAATCCATGTACATAATGTTAGGTCGAACCAAAATGGGGCCTTTTAGATGCCCTCGAAATCTTTTTATGGAGATGTATGGTAAATGCTTGAGTTGATCCTGGGATGCAGGAGATGCGGGTATGAAGGAACAAATAAGAGAGCCTCTCCAAATTTGAAGAAATCAAGGAAGAAGAAAGACCTTACCAGATGAGGAAAGGATATAAAGCTATTTATAATAGAAGTTACTGCCAGATCCACAGTGTACCAGAACTCCATCGAGATCCATAGCCTAACGATTGAGATCCACAGCGTGAAGTGCTGCTCCGTCCAGAAAAAGAGTCGAAGATCCAAATGATGAAAATAGGGAAAAATGTGGATGTAAAAAGGTCAACGGTGGGCAAAGAAGGGGCAAAGATAAGGGCGAAAAATAGGCATCAACCGGAGGAAGGGCATCCTCCACCAGCAGTCTAAGAATTTGGTGCTGAAAGGGACGACGTGGGTTCTGTCCAAAAAAGCTTTTGATGCAAAAATTTTGACTATGGGGAGATCAATTTTATCCTCCGCCATAGCCTCAAGCCAGCGTTCCATCGGAGAAAGAACCGGAGTAAGGAAGGAAGGCAGGAACCAAAGAAGGGAGGCAAACGTTCAGAAGGAAACGGAGACGACGTTCCAGAAATAACTAATTTTTTGAGCCGTATATTTTTTTAGATCAAGATCTAATGGTTCAAGATAAGTCCATGTCAAATTTTAGGACACGTGGATAGGCTAGGCTTTCAGATAACTTAAGACCCCTGGTTGGGCTGTTGCGCTAAAAAAAATATCCCTTTAACTTTTCATAATTATGCTAATCTTGTAGCACTTGTAGTCTAAAACTTCATGTCCTTATATACCCCTTTCCTAAATTATACGATTTTAAAACTAATAAAACTTAAATGGAGCCTTACACATACGTACGACAATATGTAGTAAAAACCCCCCTCCCGACCACTCACATGTTTTATAAGGTTCATCGGTGTGAACCCCCCTTGATACAGATAGGCTGGAACGAGTTCTATGGTGATTGTAGCCTTCTGGATACATAATCTCATGGTATCACCCAATGAGACTACTCCATGTTGTATCTCCCTGGTCCGATGAGGCAGGAGAGGACAACTCCCCTCTCGAGATACGATGGATCCATGGGTGACCAGAGGATTTGTGATGGCACACGTCCTTCCTCGACTTACTCCCCTTACGCCTAGCCAGGACAGCACCTACTACTAGGCGAGTTAGGGCGGCAGATAAATCCGAAGAGTGCCGAACCCATACTCGGCCCACACGAAGTGACCGAGTATAAGCCTAGTCTGCTACGATGACCCTTGTAGCCTTGCTCAACAGGATTCTACCCTCCACTCGTCATCGTATCTCGTTGTCTGGTGTTCAATGACCCCATAGTTCCCCTAGCTAGGTGGGCTCTATGCACAAGCCAAATAATAATGGGAATTATTGGAGCTAAGCTAGAAGCATCAACTGATAATATGCTTCTAGGTCTTTACCCACCTTCCCAATACACAAGAGATGCAAACATGAGATCAACCATCATCACATCACATAACTTGATAAACAAGAGAATAATCATCTATTCTTAATTATACAATCTAATTAATAGTTAGAGTTCCTTGATTAGGGTTCTCTGCTGATCTATCTAACTATCTACTTCAAATACCTATTCCTTACGAACTGCCTCCTGCTTCTAAGGCCTCCATCTCTCTTAGGATCTTCAGGCTCTTTAGGCTGCTATGTGCACGCTCCCGTGGCTGCTTCGGCACATGCTGCTGTTGAAGACGATCCTTGAATCGGAACTCTCGAGACGATTCGAGGTTCGGACAGAAGGTGGGGCGAAAGTGTGTTGGGTCTAGGGTTTGGCCTTAAATATGTTAGGGTTCGATGTTGGCACACTTGGCTTCAATGGGATGCCGCCACGTGGCAATACACCTAAAGGTATGTCCATGTGAATAATGGTATTCATACCTAAGGTTGGCTAAGTTATGTTAATAACTTGGCCTTGCACCTTACTAGATATGGCCTGATACCATCTATACAAATATGATTTGTATGGTGACATGGTCATAGAATATATGTATTCATATCGTATATTCTAGTGGAACATCACATCT
>JAANSK020255941.1:12225-22662 GCA_011763485.2 Isoetes engelmannii
CCACCTCCCCCTCCCCCCCCCCCCCCCAAAAAAAAAACCTTAGCATTGTGCTAAGGTAACGAATCATGTATCAATCTTATGCAACAAAGGGTTACTTTCATAGAATATGTTATATAAGACATATAACTTTCGATATATTGGGCTTAACTTATAAGTGTGATGGCTATATTCACATCCATATACGAAACATATAACCCCACAAATTCATACAATAACTAACATAATTAAAAAAGTTCTAGACAAAATCCTAAGAATTGTTTATCCCGTGATGCGCTCCCTTCCACATGTTGCATCCTCCTGTATTGGCTAATAACGAAGCACAACACGTTAGTTTAATTAATAATTTGTGGTTTTAAGGGCCACCCCCCGTTTAAATTTCTATTTATATTAATCTACATGCATGTAACATGTTTAACTAGCCTAGCATGCACCTATCCCTGTTCTAGGACACGTATATGCCTATTTAACCTATAGGCTTTAAACCATGGCCTAAGGAACATGAACATAATGATCCCATCATCGCCCATGCTCGCATGCCTGATTTAACCTACAGGAAGGTAGATGCATACCCTCCATGCTAAATGCATGCAAATGCCTTTAATGCATACTTAGCCTCAGCACTGAATCAACAGAAAGCAGTTTGGAAATGGGTTTGGGATAAGTTACTCCATCCCAAGTTGTCTGTTTTGTGGTGGCGGATCATCCATAGATGTGTGCGAGTCAATGTTCTGGTCCACAGGTTTCGTCCTCAAGTGTCTGCAGCATGACCCTTATGTGCCCAGATTGAGCACTGTTTCTTTTTGTGTCAGCACGCTAGACCGGCTTGGTTGTGGCTTCAAAGTCTCTTCAATTGCAATTTAAACAGTCAGCAGATGTTGTTGGCAGTGTACCCAAGTTTCTGGAATAGTCTGGCAAAGAGGGTATTTCATCTGGCTTCAGCATGGATCATTTGGTCAATTTGGAAAAGAAGAAATCTTTTCATCTTCAAGGGCATTAGAACCCCTGATGCTCAAGTGCTTGTTCAAGCTAGGCAACACATTGTCAAAGCCGATATATCTTCACCAGTTAAGGACGAAGTGAAGAATCGTATTTGGATCCACTATCTTCAGATCAACACTTATGTATAACTCTTTTAACACTGTTTGTTACAAGGTGGCGGGTGGTTTTGCTCTGGTGGACAATTTCTCCACTGGGTTTTCAATCCCCCATCTATGTTTGTACTTTCTTTTGATTAATAGAGTTTCACGTCCTTAAAAAAAAAATACTTTGCCTCAGCACTGAATCATGGTCTAAGGATCACTTTCTAAAAGATGATCCCATCCCCGCCCATGATTTCAACCTACGCTCATGCAACTTTACCTAACTCAAAATGAATGCATGCACTCAATGCTCGATTTGTCGTTGAGGATGTCAGTGGGAATTACAATCGCTAGATGAATGTAGTCTTCCCACTTGGATAGCTGATCCCAAAATAGCTCCTTAGCATAACTCCTAAAATCTGGTTTGTCCTCTTCGTCTGCCCATCCGTCTGTAGATGATAGGACGGGCTCATCCATCGCTTTGTCTGAATCGCGCCGACGAAATCCTTCTAGAATGTACTAATGAGCTTCGGGATACTATTGCTCTAGGCATACCATGTAGCTTGAATATCTCTGTAGTGAACAACAAGGCAGTATCTAACATGGTATCAGTTGTTCTTCATAGCAAAAAATGTGCCGTGACCGTGACCATCAAAGCGTCGAAGCCTCTCTGCGTTCGATGAAGTCCTATAATGAAGTCCATACTAACCACCTTCCATTTCGTATCTGGAACTGTCGGGGTTTTAGCAAACCTAGAATTCACAGTTGCTCCGTCTTCATCTGTTGACATACTTGACATGCCGAATGTAGTTGGCGACGTCCTTCTTCATGCCAAGCCAATGGTAACGACTCTTTATCTTGAAGTAAGCTTTCATAAATCCTGCATGGTCTGCTATTGGGCTATTATGTGTATCATGGAAAATCAACTTTCTTACTCCTGATATGTCTAGGACACGAAGCTTATCTTTAAATTTTAGGGAAACTTACCAAAATGCCCTTGACGTTTGCAGGAATTACCAAATTGCCCGACCGAGGGGCATTTTGGTAAAAATGACAATAACTTTTTGAGCATGATATAAATGCAAATGTACTCTTCACATGAATTGTAGAGAAGAATGAGATCTTTCCAATAAGTATAAAATCACATGATTTAAAGATTTCAATCTTAAGTTATGACCGTTTTTGTGTTTGAAATTTTCATGAATGTAAAACTGCATAACTTTACATTATCAATTCCAATTTAGGCAATCTTATGCTCGTTGGAAGGACCCCATCGTTGTCTACAATTCGTTTGAAGACTGCATTCGCATTTAGATCATCACAAAAAAAAGTTATTGCCATTTTTTCCAAAATGCCAAATATTAAGGGCAATTTGGTAGTTTTTGTAAACTTTAAGGGTATTTTTGTAACTTTCCCTAAATTTTAAGAGGTTGCCTTGCTATTTATACTTCTTGAATCTTTCTCTTCCTTATCCGTCTGTGCTTCTTTGCAAAGACTAGCCCATATGTCCTTAAACTCGTTGCTTGATGCTAACTCTTCTTCAATCTTCTTGCCAAATTCATTTGCTAATGTCGAAGTGGTGTTGCAATGCACTCTTCTCACAAAAGGATTTGGAAAGAGTGCATTCACTACTACATTGAGCTTTCCTGGTTTGTAGGTTATCTCAGAGTCGTACTCTTCAAGGAATTTCATCCAACGCCTTTGCCTTAAGTTGAGCAATGGTTGTGTGAAGATATATTGGAGGATTTGATGGTCCATATCCAATTGGAATGTCCCACTAAGCAAATAGTGCCTCCATATCCTTAGCGCTCTTACGATTGCTAATAGCTATTGATCATGTGTCGAGTAGCGTTGTTCCATCTCATTCATCTTCTTAGAGTCGCAAGCGATCACTCTTCCTTCTTGCATACGCACTGATCCGGTTGCTAACTTGCTCGCATCTACTGCCACCAACTTGTCTTTATTTGGGTCCAGGTGGGGAAGCACGGGTACTGTGGTTAGAGATTCTTTGAGTTTCGCAAAAGAGGCTTGAATGTTTTCTAACCAATGTTGGACCCAATCTTTTGACTTTCTCATGCTTGCCTAGGTCCGATAGTGGGGAACCCCACTTAGTAAAGTCCTTCAGGAACTTCCTAAAATACCATGCTAATCCCAAAAAGCTTCTGACTTCATGGACATTCTTTGGTGCTGGCGAATCTACAATGGCTTCAATCTTCGCTGGGTCGGTGTGCCCCAATACTCGAATCTGCTTGTCGCAAAGTGACAATTCGAGAGCTTGGCATAGAGTTGATGTCGTCTCAACTTCTCTAAGGCTTTTCTCACATGCATCACGTGTTCTTCCATAGTCTTACTATAGATTAGGATTTCATCGAAGAAAATGATGGCAAAATTGTCCAAGAATTTTCTAAAAACGTCGTTCCTTAGATGCATAAAATTTTTTGGCATTTGATAGACCAAATGGCATTACTGTGAACCCATAATGTACTACTAGAGAATGAGCTATTAACGACGATAAGTCTTGGGACCTGATTGTAGCCTGCCGAGTGCATAGCCAAGGGGGCTATTCCTGGGTTGCATCTCCCAAGTCTCGATGGGGCAGGAAGGCACATCTCCCTTTCAGAGAATCCATGCCCATAGCAGGTGAGCTAGAGGGCTACCACTGCCCATATACAACTTCAACCCCATTGAAGTGGCCTCACCACCCAAGAGGTGTCGAGTCCATACCAAGAGCCTCACGTAGTGCATACTGGTATTAGACCTAGCTCACAATGTTCTCCCGTAGGCCTTACACACCAGAGGGATCAACCGCTATGGAACAAGTTCCTCCTTGTCAGCCGGTCTGGCTCCGCCATCCACAGCGCATGCGAGCTCTTATGCACAGACCGCAATCAATTGGGATTTAATAAGGCTGTTCTAGGATCATCTTCTAAACATGGCTCTGGGTCTATACTCCCCTTCCCAATACATAAGAGGTGCAAAACAGAGATATCATCCATCCTAATATAACAAAATGAATCAAAATAACAGAAATAATGGATCTAATCTAACTAATCTAAATCAACATGATTAGGGTTCATTTGTAAGTCCAGGTTACAGGTATGGGTTCTTGGGTTCTAGAGATCGCCTGGGCCCTGGGTCCTGAAATGCCTTGGACCCCATCCATGCCATTGAAATCGATGGAAACGGACGAACATCTTGGAATCGTCTGGCACAAGGAGCTTCGCTGCTGCTGCAAGGCTGGATTATGCCCGTCACTCCTCCAAATGCTCCTTTGATTGCCCATGGTCGCCGCTGGAACCCAAAAGGCGACTTTTAGGGTTCTTGCCTTTTTTTCCTCTATGCCTTTAGGGTTAGTAGATTGACCCACTTGGTTCCTTAGGGAACTGCCATATGGCGATATGGGTTATATTCACATGTTATATTAACATGTGCAATATAATGGTCAATAATGCTTGCGTGGGTCATACATACAATGTCATTGTATTTATCTCCATGGAGCAACCCCTTGCAATATATTAACATGCTAGCTATCTAGGTGACATGCATGTTTAATATATTGATATATCCTACGCTTGACATGTCAATATGCTTGACATGTACTGTGACATGGTAGTATAATATAGGTATTTATATCGTATAATATACTAGAACATCACATCATCCAAGACATATAAGATTCATCATATGCTTCATTGTAAGGAGGTCTTTTAATCACATCCTTAACCAAGGTAATGTCATGCATCTCATCTCAGATTTGATTCTTGATCTTAGATGTTAGCTAAACCAGCACATGCAAGGGTTGTTGCATACATGGAGTATATGCATGACATAGCTCTTAGTTAGAATTTGTGATTGCTACTCTAGAACATGTTATATGAGTAAAAGAAGAAACAAATATTGATGTGTGTTATACTGTTGTGCGTAACATTGTCATGAAGATGGCAATGGTTTGGATTGGATTGAAACCCAACCTATATAATCTGCAGAAATATTAGTCTGCTAGATTAAATCTTCACAAGGAAATTTTTATGGCCTAATTTAAAGAATGGCGGAGAAAATCTGGAAAAACTTTCTCAGCATTCCTGCCTTTTCAAGCAAATAGACTGTAGATCCAAGGGTGAGGCATTGTCATCTGAATGCATGCCATCAGTAATGTGTTGTGGAGTTGAAATCGAGCATGCTATTCCATAAACTATCCTCTACCATGTTAGTTTGTATGACTTTTTCCGTATCCTCATTTGAATTTAATGTTTTTATCAGTTCCTGAGAAATACCTATATGATAATGTTTTCAGGTCGATCAAGGCAAACATTATACATATTATTAATAGTTATTTATGTTCCCATTGACTCCATATTGAGTTGTGAGCTTTAACGGTGGTTTCTCCCAATACATGGGAAGTAGTTAAGATTGAAGCAGAAAAACGTTCATGGACTATGATTTTAGAAGGACAAATAGGAGGATCTGGAATAATGAACATGGAAATTGGTGAGGCCTTATTGAAGAGAATGATGGAAGCTTCAAAAACCATAATGACTACAAATAGCAGAATTGCAGCGGTGTTTTTTATATTCTTCATAATTGCTTCTGTTAATTCTGCAGATGAAACTACGGACATGTCTCAAAGTAATTCCTTGGTTAGAAAGGCATTCTTACGGAGGCCTTAATACTGTTCCAAAGGACGTTTGGTCTTATATTCGCAATGTTTTGTGCATGGATGGTGGAATATGTAAGGCTCAATCTAGTAAAGAAGTGCAATCTGTATCATATCAGCACAGCTCCTTTGACTGCTTTTTGGGTCATCCCTCGTCTGGCATAGACAGGTTCAAGTTTTATGTTAGAGGTAACATCGATATCGGAACTCAAACCGCAGATATCGACAACTGGATCATTAGATGAAACATAAATATCTATTCTTGATACAATTTCACGCATGTCCTAATAATTGTTGATGGAAAATGAAGCTCATTAGGTATGATGAGAGTAATCAGAATGGAGATAGCACTGATGGTACATCTGAAAGCTTTTCTGCTAAGCCAACACCAAATGGGAAGCTTTTTAGATGATCTTGCATCCAAAGAAATTAGAAAAGCAAGCTAGAACCCACCAACTTGGCTGGCAGATTCCATGCCAAACATGAATTTATGGTAGACTGGCATATCGTTGGACGATGTCCATTTCAGTCCTTGTTTTGTGCCTTAGAATTTAACAAATCTATTTTATGTAGTTTACCTTCTACGTTTTTCTAATTTGTTTATTTATGCATTGTACAAGAAGATATGATGAAGAGTGATGTCCCAAAACTGGGTCGATCTTCCCTTGCATCGAATCAGATTAACGGATCAACAGATTGGGCAGCCAGGCAAATTCGGAAGGCCCCAATTCAGTGGTGTGTGCGTTCCCAGGTATTTCCATTCAGAATTATTTACGTTCAACAGGAGTGTCACCGTCGCTTCCTCCATCACTTCCTCCATCGATTTAGTCAAGGTCCTCTCTTCTTGGGCAGCATCACAACACTCCACATATGGCTCGTGCAGAGCGGGAATTAGCCCGCAAACAGGCTAGGTCTACGCCCAGCCAAGCCAAAATCAAGGCTGTAACACAGGAGGCTGTTTTTCAGGTACAAGAATTGGAGAAGCAGTTGCCTAATCAGGAAGCTGTTACTCATTTCTGGCAACACGTAGATTTCGAAGGAGACCGTGCTCATATTGATCGGCCAGCCTTATATACATATCTTGCAGAGCTCTATTCCTCTATCTTGGCTTCACAGATTCCTCTGGTCAAAGAAGTAGTGGATGCAGCCACTCAGACTGTTGCTTCATCCTATATAGAGACAGCTACTCAGACTTTTGTCCCATCCCAGACAGATATGGCCATGCAGACAAAGCTTGCAGAGGCCTCTAGCTCAGCATGTCCTTCACATAGTCCCCATACACGGGATCCAGAGCCTAGCATGAATTTGGAGGACAAAGCTTTGAATTAGCGGATTGTGGGACTCCTTGAGTCCAATAGCGGATCAGATACAGAGGGCAAAGAGGAGGCTGAGTGTTTTTTCACAGATGTCATGCATATTTCATGTCCACAGATCGAGACAGCATACAGGGTTGGCGCCCAGCGGCCAGACCGCCCACGCCATATTTTGGTCCGCTTTCGAGCACGGCAAGATAGATTACACGTGCTCCAACATGGCAACCATCTTCGGAATGCCAGTTTCTCAGTGCAGGAAGACCTTACGCCAGTGCAGCTCTGTTGCCGAAGAGAGGAGTTACGCAAAGTACGGGAAGCTAGATCACAAATGAAATGGGCGGTGTACAGGGGAGGGGCTGCGATCATTCGTGACCAGTGACCTTACGACCCATGGCTGGGATATTCTTAGATACATAACAATAAGCTGTATATACTGTAAATGTATAGAGCACAAACATTAGCGCTATTTCGGGACTCTGGTCCCTCTTCTGTTTAAGGACTTCGGTCCCTTTTTGTACTGTTTAAGGACTTCGGTCCCCTCTGTACTGTTTTGTGGCCGTCGCATGTCCAATTGGATGCTGCCTTTGTGGTGCGATGTTAAAAATACTATCTTGCCTTATCTTATCTTATCTTATCTTATCTTAATGCCACATATCTCCAAACTATGGTGGAATGTATTGCAAATTTAGGAAAGTTTGCAACGTCTGGGATGCTCATCAGATAGCGTTTTCTATCATTGGCACCAATGTTAATTTATTGCTACGTTAATATTGAACTCTTGCCATTTTGTTTTTCACATACTATTTACCATCTTTAGGCCCTTCTGCCAGAGGCCAATGTGGTCAAGCTAAGATTATAGAAAGTGCATTTTAAATTCTAAAGTTTGTATAAATCTCTACAAGCTTAGATTGAGTGCTAGCAGAGATTTAACTTCCTCAGAAGGCCAGCACAGTCCCTTTTAAAGACAACATAATCCTGATCTCAGCACAGGACGGACACAGATGCAAACTCATGTTTAAAGGCTGGCCAACAATAGTGATTTAAATTGATGTATGGGGTCTCGGTCCGGGAACTCCTGAGAGGTAGACCTCCGTGAGGACTATAGCGCCAAAAAGAAGCTCCTGAAAACGAAGTGTCACGCGGGATTTTGACAAAAGATAAGCAAAATAAGAACTGAGAACATACAGATGTGAGAAAATAATCAGCTCTATATTGATGAACAAAAATGCACAAGATGTGCTACAAAACAGGCTCGCAACAAGGCAAATCACTGAAACAAGAAGCGGCTACAACATCAGCTAACTTGTCTAAACTCCTAGCTCTAAACATATGGTATATATAGTACAACAGCCTTGGGCCCATAATGATGCGGAGCTAACTGCTCCCTGATCTGCTCTGACAGAATATGCTCCCTAATCTTCGCCATAACTGCAGGTGGTGGAGCACTAATGGCCTGGAATCTCAGCCTCACTGCCTAGACTTCTTGGAGGACTTCGGTGGAGGAGAGGCACGGGCGTGGCCTCAATGCCTTTAGTGGACAGCCTCTTCTTCCCAGAGGAAGCCTCGCCCTTACCTTTCTCATTGCCAGGAGGGTTACTTGAACTACCCTGGGTAGTTCGAGACGCTTATTAGACCCTCCAGAAGTACTTTCGCCCTTCCTTTGCTTCCATTCTTAGAAACGTCGGGGATTAGGTTGGGATTTCTTATCATCATCCCCTTCATCCTTTGGGGTACTGGCCAGAGTTCTTACCAGACACGACGGCCTCAAAATCTGCAGGACATACTTGCCTAATATGTGACTTAAGAACCTGGTCCCTAAGCCCATCCTCAAAATAACTCACCTGCATGCGAGCCGTCATGTCTTTAATTCTCGCAAAAATACCTCTAAGGGTATTGATATACTGTTGCAAAGTTCCTGTCTGCTTAATACTTTTGAGCTGAATCAACGCATGATGCTCATCATAGCGAGGAGCATACTCTTGCTTAAAATACTTGCAGAAATCTGCCCAAGAGTTCACTTCCACGCCTCTTCCCATAAGCAGGCTCCACCAAGAGGCAGCATCCTCCCTGAGTTGCAATGCTGCATGTAGTACCATGGCTGCATCCCCTTTGTTGGTGGCACGGAAGTATGTTTCTAGCCAGTTAAGCCATCTAATGGCCTGTTCTGCTGTCTCCGACCCAGTAAACTCGGGATGATCCCGCTTTTCCAACCCCCTAATCTTTTCATTGGATAGAGTTTTCGAAACTTCAATCCCGGATTCTTGATAGGGTTGGGTTCGGTTCACAGCCTTAGCTCCCTGAGCTGGAGGATACCCTAGAGGATATTCAAGTGGCGGATTACCACTAGTGCCCCCGGGGCTTCTTGACAATAATTGTTTGATAGTATCAAACAATTTAATCTCTCTTTCAGCAGCCTCTTTGGCTTGCTGAACTAGCTGGAGTTGCAGATCCCTGAGCAATTTACTAGTATGTCCTTGCTCAATTTTGGTTTCTGCAACTTGGCCCATTAATTCTCGGATCCTTGCTTTAGCGTAGTCTAACTCCCCCTGGAAGTTCGAAGGATCAGGATCAATGGTTTTACCAGCAATAGCTTTTACAAGAGAAACGGAAACAGATAGTTGGGAAAGTTTTTCCAATGCCTTGTCTCTTCCCGGAGAGGAATAAGTTTCTTTCTCACCTCTGTTCTCCATCATGAGGACTGGCCTTATCCTCATCAAGGCGTTCCTGCTGGAATTTGGAAGTTAACTCTTCCAATTCTTTTACCTCTTCTTCCGTAGAAGCCATCTCGTCTAAATCGAGGTTTTCCCCTTCTTCCCGAATCAAAGAGGCAACACCCATCACAGGATGAGCAGCAACCTCGATCTCTTTCTCCATCCCTGCACCGGTAACTTGCTCTGATACCAATGTAACAGAAACTTGCCTCCAGCACTAAACCTCCGCTCCCTCGGAGTCCCGAACTCCCCCACAAGTGCTAGAGCCCCTGGCTCCCTTGGAAGGCTGGCAGAATCTGCAAAGAAAGGGAAAGGATGGATTGAGTTGTGGGAAGACCCAGAGATATCACACATATGGGTTTTACAGTGGATCGCTTATGGCAAAGCGGGCTGCCCCTTGCTCCGTGGCCTTAGCTCTTATATGCTGGTCCCAGACCAGATTACCTGCGCGTGGAGAAAGCCAGGTGTTCTAAGGTGTTCTTCTGCATGATCCGACTCCTCCCTCACAGTTTGCCTTGGCCGACCTGTTCTCCATAAACGGATCATCCTGATCAGCTATTCAGGCATGAACAGCAAGCTTTTTGAGTTGTGGTGCCCATTTGGGCATTGCCACCTCATCCCCCCTTAAAAATATCTTTTAATATTAAATGGTACCCCCCCCCCCCCCCCCCCTTTTATTA
>JAANSK020255942.1:0-12774 GCA_011763485.2 Isoetes engelmannii
CAAAAAAAAAGACCTCCAATGGTGCTGATCTGGCTAATACGCAGTTTTACATGAGCACAAGTAAGCATTTTTTACCTTGTTTATTCCTGCAAGTCTGGTTATATTGTGCTTTGATTACAAACAGAAATGATATCGATTCTAAAGGCCTATTTCAAAGGGTTATCTTCTAATATTTCGAGGTACTTCTCAAGTGTTTAGTTCGTTCCCGGGGGGTGCGCCTAATAGGGGGTACGTCATGTGTGTGCAAGGGGTCCCCCAAAACCCCCCTATATATGCCTTAGAAATCTAGCAAAAACCCCCATTTCAGCCACATATTGCCTCAGAATTACCCAAAAGAACCCAATCTGTAAGATATCGAAAAATCCCATCCTTACGACCTCATTTGTACAGCATGTGAATGCAAACAATATGCAGCATTTGCCTTGACTGCACAACGCGACTGCATGACTTACTTGTGGCCATGAGCATGCAATTTGCAGCCATTGGCATCCCATGGCGTCCGCAAAACCAACTTATGTGGCCGCAACGTCCTGAGGTCGCATGTGTGTTCTACGTAGACGCTACATCCTCAAGGCGTCCGCGAGCTGCAGAGATGCAACCGCAAGACCTTCAGATCAGGCATCCGCAAAAGCTAAAAATGTGGACACCATGATTTATACGCGATCGAAATTCAGAGTTTTGCGGCCAGTTCATTTTCCAACAATTTTCTACCGGTCGTCTTGTTTACGTATACAATGCGTATTTTTGCTAAAACAATGGCAGTTTCATACGTTTCATACTTTTTTCATATTTAAAAGTATGCAACTTCGATCCTAATCTTAGTCATCCTTATGCTTGTTGTATATTAGATTTCGTGCAACAAGACAACACATTTAAATTCTAGGTTTCTTGGCGTAGTTTATACGCAATGTATTCAATTTTTATGGCTGTCATGAACCTACGCAAAAACAAGGGAAAATACATGGAAATACGCAAGAAATGCGCGAACAATCGACAAGAATATGATATATCATCAAGAAATCAGAAATACAATGGCCTGAAGGCGGGCAGGAACACAGAACAGATGCCTAGAAGGCTCAAGACTGGCGTTGAACCGGAATGATTCGACAAGAATGAGGCTCCTCTATATATGTGTACCAACGGTCCAGATCGTGCCACTCCAACGGATGAGATCTTGCCAAGTTTCATACATGCACATAGGTTCCAGAATGTTCTAGGACTTCTTGGAAGCTACCGCGCATATGTGGAAGGTGCAGGAGAATACCACCAAAGGAGAATAGGTAGTGCACTTGGCTAAGGTATGTGGCTCGCAACTAAAAGGTTGCAAGTTTGAACACTGCCTCATGCAACTACTTTTTTGCATCCGTGTGATGACCATCTTTTGTATATACGAGTACAATGCTTGTATAGTACGAATATCCGTATGGTCGTCACACCATTCCCCTCTGACGGCGCCGAGTCCTCAGAGCTGGTGCTGGAGTACTTAGACTTGGCTTGTTTGGATACCGTTGGTGGAATTCTGCAATCTTGTCAGGAGCATTGCTCAGGTTCTCGGCAGGTTCCCAGGTCCGATCATTTGGAAAGAATCCTTCCCAGTCGACAAAGTAATACAGTCGTCGACGGAGAAACTTAGAGTCTAGAATCTCATGAATCTCGAACTCCTCATGATCATCGATTTTCACTGGTGGAGGTGGCTGCGGGACTCGATCTGGGAAGGGATTAGATGTGTACGGCTCCAGTACCGAAACATAAAAGACTGGGTGTAGGCGAACAGCTGGAGGGAGCTCAAGCCTAAATGCAACATCACTGACTTGAGACGTGATCCGATAAGGACCAAGGTGACGATAGTCAAGATTGTTGCAGGGATGTGTAGTAGGGAGGTCCCTGCATAGGAACCAGACAAGGTCACCAACATGGAAAGCAGGAGCTTCCTGACAATGTAGATCAACATAATGTCGATAGCGTTCCTATGCCTAAAGAAGATGGTGCTGAAGATTTGATTGGAGAGCCTGGAGTTTCTCAAATCGAGATTCAGCACTGGGATTGACAAAGTCGGATCCGATGGTGTCAAAAGACCAACGAGGATGCTGACCAGTCTTCAGAAAGAATGGGGTCTGGCCAGTGGAGGCATGTACTGAGTTATTATAGGCAAACTGAGCTAATGGAAGCCAATCGACCCAATCATCCTGTTGATCACTGATAAAACACCTCAGATACTGCTCCAAAGTTTGATTAGTGTGCTCTACTTGCCCATTACTTTCTGGAGGATGACTAGATATCAAAGAGCGGTCGATATGTAATAGCTCCAGAAGTCTCTTCCAAAATCCTGCGACGAGCTGAGGTCCTCGATCACTGATGATAGTGTCTGGCAATCCATGAAGTCTGACTACTTCATGAAGAAAGAAATCAGCTGTGCATGTGCTAGTGATGGTGACATTACAAGGAATAAAATGAGCCATCTTGGACAAAACAACGACCATGATGGCATCATGATCCCGAGAGAGCGGCAGTTCTGGAATAAAATCCACAGAGATACTCTTTCAAGGTCCATCTGGAACAGGCAGTGGCTGAAGAAGACCATGAGGAAGGTGTTTCGGAACCTTCGTCCGATAGCAGATATCACAGGAATAGATGAAAGCCTCAACAGAGCGGTGGAGCCCAGGCAACCAATAGTCCCGACTAATGAGCTCAAGAGTCTTGGCTACTCCAAAGTTCTGGCCATGGGTGGGTCATGGCAAGCCTGAAGAACCAGAAGTCTAGGCACACCATCCGAAACATACAGAAGTCCGTTGTGAAAAAGGAGTCATCCCATGTCTCAAAATGATCATGATCTGTCCGCATTTGCTGAGAAGAGGATGTTGAGCCAAGATGTGAAGAGATATCTTGAGCCAATGGATTTGAGGGGAGAGCTGCCCGAACAGACTCCAATAAGACTGTATCATGAGGCCTCTCGAACATAGTGATAGCCATAAACTGGAACCGATCAGGCCCGAGCATGACTTGTGACTGCCGATCAAATGCGGGATCACCTGGCTGAGGCTCAAGGTAGGAGCGTCGAGACAAGGCATCCGTCTTTCCTTGGAGAGGTCCCGGCCGGTACTTGATCACAAAGTCAATGCGTGATAACATTTGAGTATGCCACTGTGCCTGGCGATGATTGAGTACTCGGGAAGACTGAAACTATTCTAGGTTTCGATGATCTATATATACTGTGACGTTATGAGGAGACCCTTCCAGAAAACGTCTCCACTCCTCAAAAGAATCAACTATCGTCAACAATTCCTTGTCATAAATTGGATAGTTGATCTCAACAGCCTGGAACTTTCGTGAGTGATACATGATCAGATGCAATTCATGGTCATCCCCCTCTTGTGACAGAATACCACCCAGAGCAAAAATTAGAAGCATCTGCTTCGTCAATATACGGGTGCAAAGGATCTGCATGAGCAAGAACTGGTGCCGTGGTGAAAGCATGCTTCAAGGTCACAAAAGCGAATTCTGCTTCTACATTCCATTGGAATGGCACATCCTTTGATGTGAGGTGGGTCAAAGGAAGGACAATCTCCGAATAGTCCCGAATAAAACACCGATAGAGGTTAGCAAATCTAAGGAAGCACTGAATATCTCGGACAGAAGAAGGTGTTTGCCACTCTAAAATAGTGCTTAACTTTTTTGGGATCCATAGACACACCTTGGGGTGTGATGCAATAGCCAAGGAACTCAACATTATCCTGCTCGAACTGACACTTCTCCAGCTTGGCATAAAGTCCATCTTCATGCTGCTTTTGGAGGACTTTTCAGACATGCTCTTCATGCTCTTCTAGGGTCTTCGAATAGATCAGAATATCATCCAAATAGATGATAATGAAGAGATCCAAAAACTCCCAAAAAACATCGTTAGTCATGTGCTGGAAAACTGTTGAGACATTGGTAAGACCGAAGGGCGTGACAATGTACTCAAAATGCCCATACCGTGTTCGAAAGGCGATCTTCCACTCATCACCTTCCCTGATCCAAATAAGATTGTAGGCGCCTCGAAGATCCACCTTGGTGAAGTATTGTGCACCTTGCAGCCACTCAAGTAATTCTGGGATCAAAGGAAGAGGATACCGATTGCGCACAGTAATCTTGTTGAGGCCCCGATAATCCACAACAAACCGCAAAGTACCATCCTTCTTGGAGACAAAGAAGATGAGGGCCCCTGCAGTAGACTGTGAATGTCAGATAAATCCAATCGCAAGATTCTCCTTGATATAGGTCCGCAGCGCCTCCAACTCTGCTAAGGACAGACCATAGATAGGACCAAATGTTGGGGTTGTTCCTGGCTGGAGATCAATGGGGCAGTCATAGGGGCGATGCTCTGGAAGCTTGCTGGCTTTGACCTTGTCAAAAACATCGGCAAAATCCTTGTACTTATCATGAAGGACAGGTGCGGACATCACTGGAATGGCGTGCTTAGTAGCGAACACGCTATCCATAAACAAGTATTCGCGCCAGTATCAAGTTGCGCCAATGCATCTAACCTCCCAACCTCTGATTCTAATGATAAGAATTTCCTTAATGACTTTATCCGATGGAATATAACTCTGTTCATGTGTGGACGGAGTCTAAGAAATAGTGGCCAGCCGTTGAGAGACTCCTACTACTCGGACCGGCCCCTGAAGTTTTTCGGCTGACATGGGGGCTTAAGAGGACATCCTCGAGCGATATGACCTCCACCACAATAGAGGCAAAGGTTAGCCAGTCTTCGGCGCTGCTTTTCGGCTGCAGACAAGGGCCCTCGAACCACACGATCAATCTGCATGGGCACCGGACCATCTGACTTAGACGACATGGGCGGCATAGAAGAGGATGTGACCATTGGTGCCTATGAAATTGGAGACGCAACCAAATTTCATCTTTCTTGTCGACGCTCAAAAAGACGATTATCACAACAAACTGCAAACTTTTGCTTCATTCAAAGCCCTGGGATCCTCCATGGTCATCAACATATCTTTCACATCCTCACGCAAGCCCCTTCGGAAGCAATCTCGTAGAGCAGCATCATTCCAGACAGTATCTAAGACAATTTGACAAAATTCTGATGCATATACTGAAGTGGATGGGAACCTTGTCTGAGATTACTGAGTTTTGTAATAGCTGTGCACTGTCAATCTGTGTTCCCGAAACATTCCTCGAGCTCGGCAGTGAAAGCAACAAAGTCTTGTAACTCGGGAGCTTTTCTCTCTAGCAAGGGAGTAAACTAGCTTAGACCTGGTCCTGTGAGAAGAGAGCCAATCAATCCAACCTACTCCTGAGGTGTGGGATATCTATGTGGATGGAGCTAAATCACGAGCCGGATCTGATTCAAAAAACCATGAAGCTTGGCCCAGGTGCCATCAAACTTCTTCTCTGGAGGACTAATCTTAAGCTCTGATGACCTCAATCCAAAACTAGAGGCTGATTCATGCGAAGCTATCCATTCCTTGAGCTCCTTATTATCCAACTGCAACTGCTGGCATATTTGCACAAGTTGCTGGACCTGCTGTAACAAGGATGGAATCTCCTCCATAGTAACAAAAACATCGAATATGGACAAAATAATGCTCAGGATCAGAACAGGCAAGAACCGGTAAGGGATTCCGGATCAAACTATCATGAACCTACGCGAAAACAAAGGAAAATGCGCAAGAAATATGCGAGCAATCGAAGAATATGATATATGATCAAGAAATCAGAAATACAATGGCCTGAAGGCGAGCAGAAAGACAGGACACTGAACGCCGGACTGCCCCAACATGATGTGCTGAGATGATGCCAGCCGTTTGTATGTGTCTAACCTCGCTAAAGAAATGCTCCGGCTCAGCTATAGCAGAACCTCCACTTGTTGCCTCAATACCACCCGTCTCCTCAATACTAACAAGACGCAGATTCAGGGCTTGTGGGTGGGCATCCGCTGGTGACCGACAAGGTCCTGAAGTGGGGATCTCTGCCTGGCTAGATTCTACAACTGAAGTCTTTGTGGACATCTCTACCTTGTCCACATGTGTAGGCACTTTAATGGGCACTGTAGACGATGTAGGAAGAACATAAATGTGACTTGCCGATGCGAGCGGTAGCTCCAAGAGCTGTATCCAACTTTCCAGAGGCAACTGAACGGATGTCCCGGTGATAGTGGTGGAAGACTGGATCGTCTGAATCCTGGCATGGACTACTGATGATAGACAATGAATCTGAGCATCCAGCTTATCCAAAGCTGTATCTAAAACCATGTCGGAAGCTGCTTTTTATTGTGCTAAAATAGGTCATTGGGGCCCAAAGAAGGGTGTTGCAAGAAGATATAGTGCAATAGTAGGACCACATGGTCTTGTAGAAGTCTCTAGGGATGTCGCGATAAGGTTCTTAGCTTTGCGAGCCTCCCTTGCCATGATGGTAAGTGACTAGGAGCAAATCGAATCAAGGGCAATCCAATCAAGGGCAAGGGAAATCCAAATCAAAGACAAGGGGAATTCAAATCAAAGGCAACCTGAGCTACGTGATGGTAGAAGTGGCCTTTTCCAAACAAGGGTAGACCGAAAAAACTTGGCCTAGTTTTTAGAAAAGGTGACAAAACACAGATGTGTCCTATGGCAAAGCTTCGAAAGGCTTGGCAAATCGAGGCTTTACATGCAATGGAATGAGGATAAATATGAACCCTAGAGCAAAAACCCTAGAGCAAAAACCCTGAGCAAGAAAAAAGTAACACCAAAAAGAAAGTAAACCTGGCCTTGGCTGATCTAGAGGGTACAAAGTGATATAATATTGGTCTCTGGCGAATCTCCCTGAGGCTAGGAGGCTGGCAGATTCGTGGCTCCACCCCTGAGGCAGGAATTGTAAACAAGAAAAAGAAATACTAAAACAGAAACTTTTCATGGCTGTGGCATTAGGCATATTCGTCAAGTAGAATCGTGGCTGTAACAGATCCGGCTATGGTTGGTGGAGCTTCGGCTGATGGAGGTTCGTGGTTGTGGTTGAAGTGTGGGCTGCTGTTTTGGGCTTGATGCTGGCATCGAGTGGCCTACATACTGCTGAAAGGGCCTGGGCGTTGCTAGCGGAGTGCTACCGCCTGGGACGATAGAACAAGTCAAGTACAAGAGCACAGGATGAATGGTGAAGGTAATGCAGTGTAGCCATTAGCTCACAATATCTTTCCCATACTTGGAAGTTAGTATCGTCATAGAAACTATAAAAACTATAAAAAAATAGGAATAACATAATGATGGTCATCATTTCAAGAAATTCTTTTCCACAACACATTGTGCTTACAGTGGTGCATGGTATAATGGGACAAGATTGCTGACTTGGATTGTATTTAGATTAAAGTTTCTCTTCCTCCATTGGAACCGTGTCATTTGGCAAAAATTAGCTTCTATTTTTCCTCCAGATCCACAACACATGGCTCCCCAGCTTCGGTAGGTTCATGGCAGTATCAGAGAGGAGCAACTGGTCGATGTAGGTGGTCCTGCTTCATTTACAAATTTCGCCTCCATTGCCAAAATGACCTCTAGTTATTCAGAACCTCATTGGAAAGCAGTCTGGCGATGGCTATGGGATAAATTGCTCCATCCTAAGCTATCTACCTTATGGTGACATGTCATCATTCATAGATGCATGCGAGTAAATACTGTTGTTTATAGAATTCTTCTAGATGTACCTGTGATCTGCCCTCTCTGCATGCAGAGGGATGAGACAATTCAACATTGCTTCTTCTTGTGTCAAGATGTTCGGCCTGCTTGGCAATGGCTTTTGGCCTTTTCCGTTGTAAATTGAGCAGTCAACAGGTCCTATTTTCAGTCTATCCCATCTCTCGAGACAAGCTGGCAAAGAGGGCTTTCCATTTGGCATCCGGTTGGATCATCTAGTCCATTTGGAAGAGGCGGAATCTCCTCATCTTCACGGGATAGTTTTTTTCCAGATAATCAAGTGTTTGGTGATGCTCGTTGTCGTATTGTTGAAAAATGTAAGTGTTCTTCCTTAAAGGATGATGTCAAGAGTATCATTTGGGAGCGCTATCTTCATATTCATACTTATTCATAGCCGGTTATGCTTTTGATGATATTGGTTTTCTGTGTTATGTATGTTGTGTGTAGTTTTGCTCTAGTGGACATCTTCTCCAATGAGTTTTGAGTCCCCCCATGTACTCTTTCTATTCCTTTGAGTAATAAAGATCCACATTCATCAACAAAAAAAAAAAAAAAAATTCCAAGGAATTATTTTGTTACAAATTCTAGCAAAGGGAGAATTGGCAAGTGTGTTGGAGCATTATCAAGTACTTATCCTCTCAAAGTGTAAGTGCATTAGTGCTCAACAATGAATTATAAACAAAAGAAAGCCCTCGAAATTGATTTAAAGGTTGACATCCACCAACTTTCTACACACGTTTACATGTTAGAAGAGCAATTATATGCTAGAAAAATAAGCACCAAAGTTGTTGGTCTATGTTCTAAGTTCTATGACTTATGGACAAGACCATTAATTCTTAGACTTCATCTCAACACAACCAAGGTTTTTGACAATGTTCATAATCAATAATATGTAAACATTGGTCATTATTAACGCATGCCCCAACTTGTGAGCAACAATGCCATGCACTCATCTCATGCGCTAGGAAATTAACGCAACAATCTTATACCTTTTACGTTAATGTTTGTTATACCTTCTAAGTTCCACATAAATCCTGGAATGTTGTTATACCTCATCGGACTCTTGTGTGTTATGGAAGAGTCAGTTATTTTTGGTTATCAGCACTGGTGCAGGCTGATAACTAGTTATCAGTACTGACTGAGGAGTACTGATAACTAGTTATCAGTATTCCTCTAGTACTGATAACTAATTATCAATACGTCGACCAAAAAAAGGAATTGGAAAATTTTTCTTTTGAATTCTTCTTTTTTTTTTTTGAAATTTTGACGGCAATAATTCCGATAAGGCGGTTATCGGACTTTGCTCTTACGTCAACGGGCCTAGGCTGTTATCAGCCACGTACGGACTCGGCCCTAATGGGCCTCGTCCGACGTGTCCAAAATGTGTGACCTCGGCTGTACGTCCTCGGTCTAGCCGGCCTCGGCCTTACGTGCCAAATATCTGGCCTCGGACGTACAGCCTCGATCACGCATTTTTGGTTATCGGACTCTCCTAGTCCGATACCTTACCTTCTAAAGTTCCACATAAATCCTAGATTTTTAGGATGCAACTAGATCCTTATAATGCATCTCCAACTTATGCACCACAATACAAGTTTGTAATGTGATAAGGTCCTTACTAACAACAATTATCCAACTCGTGTTTTTGGTTATCTCCAATCCAATATTTTGTTTGTGCTATTGTAATATCCTCTAGGTTCTTTTCATTTGGTTATGCACTCAAAGTTTCTATCCTCTATGTTCTTTTCATTTGGTTATGCACTCAAAGTTTTTATCCTCTAGGTCACCAGATGAGCTGTATTTGCTTGAAAGAAAAATAACAAAGAAATGAAAGTGTATTATATAAGTCTATATACATATCAAACTAATAGATTGTAAGACAACTATGCCCTTCAGAAATGGGTAATATTATTTTTGGATAGAGAAGAATGTGTCATATACAGCACCATCATATGTTTCTGCACCATCATATGTATGAGAAAAGGAGTCAGATCACTAGAAATACAAATATGGAAGAGTTTAGAAGCTCAGCATGAGAGCACAGCAAGCAAAGACATATGACAAAAGAATGGAACTTTCGCGCGTGATTGCGGATGAAGCTGATGATGATTCAGGTGATGTAGGATGTGAAGAAGATGTAGCATCTGAAGATGAAGAAGCATTCAAGGCAAGCTGGATACTAAAGGAACAACCAGCCAGAGAAGGGTCCTTGTCAGTAATCATGGCAAGGCCTTGAAAATCACAACTGCCATCAACTTGACTGAACATTTGGTAATAGCTGTTGAATGCATAGGAACCCTTATCAAAATCATCAAGTAAGTTGCATGATCCTCCCTCCACTAGGGCTGTGCAATCAGCATATTGGCAAGCATATTCAACATTTCTTGTCAGATTCACAGCATCAGCACTCTTGTTCATCACACACCACCTAGATGGCAAGTACTTAACCTCAGTGGCATTTATCAAGCTGGCATTCCCTTTTCCTGATAGATCAAGTGGGTATTTGCTCTTGCCATCAAAGGAATAGATGCCCCAGTGCCTTTCAAAATTTCCAGGAAGAATGCTCTTGGCATCTTCATCAATCAGGCCAAACAAATATATTGTCATATTTCCTGGTCTCATAGGAGTTCCCTTTCTAGCATGATTTATGAGCTCTTGGTTAAATCTATGAGCATTTGGTATGGTAGCATATGTGCTGCCATCAGTAGGCCAACCTATCTCACCAACAATAATGCTTATATTAGGGAATCCAATTCCTGCCAATGCATTCACTAGAAGATCAAAGTTAGCATCAAATACATTGTTGTAGATGCGGCCACCGCTATCAACCAGGGCATTAGCAGAACTGTCAAAGAATGCGAATTCCTCAGGAAAATTTTGGTCCTGCTGCAGGCTGAGAAAGGGGTAGATGTTTATTACATATGGTGCATCATGCCTATTCAACTCCTCAACAATGCCCTGCATGGTAGACCTGATATCAGATCTGAATCTGCCACTAGAAGGCAGTCCTGATTTACCATTGCGTAGAACATCTGCATTCAGAGGTACTGTGGCCTTCACCTGACCATCAAGGTTAGCTTTTTTCAGTGCTCTGTTAAGATTCTTCAACGCTGGCAAAGTCACGTTCTCAAAAGTACCATTGTATGCTTTAAGAAATGGTTCGTTTCCAAGAGCAACGTACCTGTCAGACAAAATATGAAAACCTCAGCACTAAGTTTGATCTCTAAGAGCCACACTTAGAACCCTAAAACCCTAAAGCCTCTGAAAACACGCATAATGATAAAAAAGTTAAAGGTAAAGATCCGAACTACAGTTCTACCTTCTTTTATTCTAACTTAAATAAAAACTGTGCATGGCAGGCAGATGACGTATTCTCGACGTACTGAAGTACTAACATGCTCAAAATCATGCCAGGGTACTTAAAAGTTTTAATCTAATCATAATGCTGGATGCCCTTGCTTCCTTTGCACCCTAGAAACATAGATCGGGATGAAATTATCACAGAAATAAAATGCTTCATCTCAAACGGATGCTCAGTAATCAAATTTCACACAGAAACAGATAAATCAAAAGCATATTCAGTAATATATTTCACGTAGTTATAGATGTGCAAGAGCCACTGTAAAGGAAACAGAAAAAAAAACAATGTAACATCTATAATAGTGCGAAACTTTGTGGCATTTCAGAAGAACTTAAGCATTCTAGCTCAGGCAGGCAGATTAAAAACATTCTAAAGAGGATCAAGGAAAAAGGAAGCAGTTATTACTTGATATTTACGTCCTTCGCAACATGGCGAGTAACATTGTCCTGAACCCAAGCTTCAACTGAACTCCTGCTTGCTGCAAAAGGTTCAAGCCTATCATTTGCAATGGCGATCATAATCTCAATGCCTGATCCGGAAAATGCTTGCAAAACCTGCGGATCTGCATCAAATAATTTTATCCTTGTAATCCGATTATCCTGCAACATCTTCACGACAGATTGAGGAGGAAGTTTGTGGGTTGCAATACTGCCCCAATTCATTCCTATGATAACATCATCGGCCTGGCCTCTGATCACCACAACCCCTCTGTTTTGGATCAAAATGAAGAGGATTAAAACCATGCAGGTTTTAGCTCCGGCGCTCATCGTTGTTGAGCCAGAGTATGAGAAAGGGTTTATGCTGTGAAGGGATCTATGCTTATAGCATGCTCTGTTGCTGTGGGCCTAAACCTATTTATGCGGTTTTATACTCTAGTCCTTTCCTCGCTCCTCTCCTAGCCTCTAATTTGTTCCACGTTTCGAGGTTTTGTCTGTTTGTTAGAATTTACGCGTTTCTACTCTAAATTCTTATGGCCGTTGGATGCTTGCTTTCTGGTACCCAAAATCGAAGAAGGATTCTAGTTCTAGTGCTTAAACTTATATATGTGTTTCAATATATTTTTCAATTGTCAAGATATAGGAAATTCGCTTGCTGGCATGGCCCAGGAGCTTCTTTGTTTTTTTAGTCAACTATTGGATTTTTTTTAATACACACAATAAATACAAGCAACCATTGTGAAGGCCATGCATACATGTTGTTATACGTATTTCCATATGTAGAATATAAGCCACATATAGTCTCGAGTAGACATGGAGATCAAAAGACCCAGATATCAGCATAAGCTGAAGAAGAAATGAGACAAAAGAAAAATATACGACGAATTAGAAGTTGGAATCATAACATGAGAATAGTGTTGGGGAAACTTTTTTCTAAGTAGTCAGATACTTCAAGTTACCAACCAGATATTTGTAGTCCTTATAGAATTGTGCATGAAAATCTATCAAAAAAATTCTGCCATGCAAAGTCCTTTTTCATTTTGAATTGAAAAGTCCTTCTTTACCCCGCAACTCTGGTGCGAAGAAATCCTTGCACAAATACCAAAATTAGTTTGGCTATTGCAGCAGATTTACTGGCTGAAGATTTGAATCTTGACAGAACCAATCTAAACCAAACATATAGACCGTTCTACAAAAACAATTGAAATCTACAAAACAAGTGCGATTCCGAGGTGGGAGAGTTGCCCGTCCATCCCCGGGGCCTTAAAAAGAGGACGTTCGCGGTAGGCTGCTTCGGGGTGCTTTCAAGGTCCCA
>JAANSK020255953.1:0-12773 GCA_011763485.2 Isoetes engelmannii
CAACAAGATTGTTTCAAGATATCTCTATTGATCATTCTACATACATTCCCTTCTTAAATATTGACAAAAATTTGGAAGGATCATTCTCTGTTGCAAAAAACACAGTCTGTCAGTTCTTAAAATCCTATAGTTTCAAAATCTCTCTATTTCTGGACTGCATTAGTACTTGCACGTAATCTTCTAGATCTCTTAACATCATTACAGGTGGTTTCACTCAAAAAAGATATCCCTAGAAGAATCTGCAAAAAAGAGCTCTCTGCCGAGGGCATTGACCAAATTTTGACTCAGTCAGTGGTGTGTTTTTGACATACCAAATGATGCCTGACTTCAGAATGGATTTTGCACATGTGTAACAGAAATTGTCTAGTATACTATTGCATTGATTTCAGGAAAAAATTCATCTTATTTTGCTTAGAATCTAAAAATTAGCACTGTGCATTTTCTTTCAATTTGGGAAGCTGGTTCTAACAGATGTTTTGAGAGTTGTTTTTGCAAATTTTGAGCTCAGAGTGGTTGCCTGAAGCAACCTGGAGGTCCTAGACCATTCCAGTTGAGGGATTGCCAGGAATACCCTCAACAAGCCATTTGAGATATCGCCTTAGTTGTCTTTGTGGTAAAGAGGTTAGCAAGAATTGGCTTTACAACCTCGGAATAATGACTATGACAAGTACGTTCTTTTTCTTTCCTTATCAAAATAATGGTATTGACCATCTATTTGATATGCATGTAAAGAAATGCATTGTTTACACGTACCAACATGAGCAATAAATTCATGCTTTTAGTTGCTATAGGTAGGAAATAGCCAGACCATGTTTCCTCAACAACAGCAAGACTTGCCACTACAAGGATATACATTGGGTTCACATCGGAATGGTCTACATTTGCCCCTGGAACCAGCAGATCCTATATAAGTTCTACCTTCACTACAGATACTCAGGTACACTAGTTTAGATCCACCATAGGCTTGGCTAGCTCAAAGCGCTCAAGTATTGTACACAAGAAGTTTGAGTACCTAAAGTTGCTTGGGTAATCGCAATTAATAGAGCTATCTCATGTAGCTCAAGAACCAAATCATTCTTTGAGTAGTTGTTGGGTACTTCTTCTGACCTACAAAAGTGTTGATTACTTCAAGTAATCGAGGTGCCAGTCTTGTTATTGGGTAGTTTTCAAGTATGTAGGTGCATAAATTTATACCTCAAGTAATATAGCAATACATTAGTTATTTGGCTACTATACAAGACTTAGAATACATAAATTAGTACTTCAAGTATTTTTAGAATTAAACGTAAATGAATTGTTGTACAAGCACTTTGTATGAATAAAGTAACGTTGTATAACTAACAAGATATTATGTGGGTAAGTTATAGGAAGACATGATGTACAGATATGTAATTCATGCACATGTATAGTTATAGAATAGATTGGCAAGAAGTCCTTGAAACCTAATGTGCATTGTTATGATGCAAGCAACCATATTGGGTATAGTCCGAAAACTCAACTCTCATCTGCACAAGTGAAGCAAGAGAGTGCAAGTCATATGAATTCAGAGGAAGGATGCATGGGTAGATTGGAGAAGCAGAAGAAAAGCACAATCAGTAGCAAGACTCCTCTAAAAGTTCAAACACTACTTTGCAAACCTATAATAACCTAATGGGAAGTTGAAGGACATGAAAAAGTAAAATAAGTGAAAGAAGTTAGTACTGAAGACATCCCATCCGCAACAGGCCAGAAAATTCGAGGAAGGAAAAGTTAAGGAGCAATCTGGCTTTAGCAGCTCTCCAAGAGGGGGCACAATTATCATCTCCAGCCATTCAGAGAATGACCATCATGGCTTGATCAACTTCTCGAGAGGATATAACTATCCTCTCCTCCCATTCAGATGTGCAAAAGCCTCAAGAAAGTGAATTAACAGAAGCATTAGCAGGCTGCCAAAGCACTCCCAAGGAGTTGAACATTCCATCAAGGACTTCCCCAAAAAGCCCTGAGGCAATTAAGAAGGATATTAAAGGGAAGCAAGGACAGGCTAATCCAACTAGAAGAAAGTTGGGGCTGTCAGAAAATACAAGTATTTATACAATGTTATATCTTATTAATTTCTAGATTGAGTTTCTTGTTACTGCAGGCCTTAACATCATAGAGGATGGAATGCAAGTGGCCACACCTAGACCATCTAAGGCTTCAAAAGCACAAAAGATAGGTGTAGTGTGTTATTTTGTAATGGATCTGCAAAAGTTAGAACGCCAACCTCTTTGATTTGACAGATGACAAGGGAAATGACGGTGGAAATGATATAGATAAAGAAAAGCTGATTGTCAAGAGCATGGACATCGAAAATGAGATTTCTAAAGGGAGAAGCACAATGTAACTCATATCATTGAAGCAATTACATTAGTGAGTATGAGTGAGATGTAGATGTCCTCAACATTGGGGAGTTTTAAAGGCCAGAAAAGAGGTAGTGTAAACTTTATGGCTGTTCACACGAAAACTCTGTCCCTAGGCTAACACGGGCATTCCGAACACGTTGGTGAAGCCGGTTTGTCGTTCCGGAGTGTCCGGGATGGTCCTCTGGTGTTGCAACCCCATCTCCGCAAAGGGCTGCTGTGCGTCTGAGCCACTTCCGCCCGTCGGATCTGCCCGAAACTTGCAGGGACGTTACCAGCCACGAGTATTGATGTTTCAACAGTGGAGATCAGAAACTGGCAACCAGGCACGAACTGTGCAAAAGCCCTTTTCTGGTGAAGGGGATCCCCTTCTGGTGAAGGGGATGGGTGGAAAGGCAGCTTGCGCCTAGCGATTCGGGTCCGTCTCCAGGAGCCATCTCCGGGATGGGTATGGAGGACACCAGGCAAAGCCCCGGGCTCTTCTGAGTCCGTATCGATGCCCGTAACGTAAACCATGTCAAACCCTAGGGTTTCACATGGTTTACATTACGGGCATCGATACGGACTCAAAAGAGCCTGGGACTTTGTGTGGTCTCCTCCTCGCCCCTCCAGGGGACAGCTCCAGGAGACAGACTCGAATCGCTACAGTAGATCGCACAACTACTTTCAAAATTGAGTTAACAGTTACGTAAAATTACATCTCTCCTTTCAAGGCCGTATGTACATTCATATATATACACTCGTGGCAAAATTCAAGGGCTTGATGATCTCGCGAAGAACTCATGCCGTGCGGCCACAGCTGCAGTTACCCTCTTTGTCGGAACAAGTTGCAGACATCTCTCAAGAAGATAAAAAAAAATGACCTGGTACTCTGGATCTCAAGTCTGGCCTTTTTGAGTTCTTAAGAAACCAGTCCTCCACCGTAACATTTGGCAGGTCCAGCCCGATTTCCTGTCGCGTTTCAAAACCCTTTTTGATAATGCTATACTAGCAAATGTGCCAAATTGTAATCATGATATAATAATAGTTAGTCAAACTGTGAAGTGAACACACAGAAAATGAATGAATAAAATTGGCTAGATTGTACCTGAGGTAAACTTTGAATTCTTTGATGTTCTTTAGCCGGTTTTACCAACCCAGAAGAACCACGCATTTTTGCAATGTCTTTGAATGCCCTGTACAATCATTGTTTTCTTCTTAATAGAGTTATATAACTATCTTATTTGTACGTAAGTTGCTTAGAAATACCGCACATACTGTTCCACTCCACCAGAAGAGGAAGGGGATCTGGCAGCTACAAGCTACAGCAATGTAACACCAGCTGACCAAATATCAACCATGACACTTTGGTTCAACGACCTTAAGAGTACCTGCAAGCCAAGTAAATAGTTAAACACTAAAAGCAGGCTGGGTCTATTTCTACAACGTCCTCACCTCTGGAGCTCTGTACCCTTTTGTTCCTACATAGGGGCCGTGCTTTTGTGGCTTCTTGTTACCTGTAAGAATAACACAAGACAATGTTATAGTGTTGCTCCTTCCTCAGAGCAAAAATGCATCCTTTTGTGGACTACATGCATGGTATTCAGCATATGCAATACAGTATTTATTATAGGCAAGAAATTAAGACAGGGTCCTAAACAAGAGAACCAACAGCAACCATCCAGCCGAGCAAATGTTCCACACCCTTCCCTTTGAACATATCATGGCGTTTCTCTGGAGCTAACTCGGAATCTTTTTTTGATGATTTTGCTCGAACGACCCTTTTTAAGCAAGGACCCTTTGAAGTTAGTGGTTTCTTTTGCGGAGCTGCAATACACTTGCTTCGGGAAGCAGACATGCATGCAATTTGGGGCTGTGGGCTAGCTGCAGCCTTTGCTACATAGTCGAGCAATTCCCGTCGTCCAGTCTTTGGTAGTGGTTCTTTTGGTGAACCTCCCACGGAGATGGGGTTGCAACACCTGAGGACAATCTAGACACTCCGGAATGACAAAGCGTCTTCACCAACGTGTCCAGAATGCCCGTGTTAGCCTACGGACATAGATAATATCATCGGATATTCAACCGTGGACATAGATAATATTAACCAGTATTTAACGATGGACATATATAATATCTGGTATTATTTGCTTTTCTTTGTATTATTACTACGAAACTCTGTATATAAATTGGTGCACAACTAAACAAATAATAGACTTTAAAGTAAGAGTGCATGGCAGTACAATATAGAAAATCGCTTAACTTAGATTAAATTAGATTATAACTTTTATACTAGAACGAAGCCCTACATAATCACTGAGGCGACTGGCCAACATGGCCGAAAGGGGTGACCGGCATAGTGACGGTGGCTATCAAGTTGCATTGCCAGAGCATCCGTTGGTTGACAATGTCAACCAGCTGGCGGTCGAGGGCATGCACTTCCTCGGCTTTCTCATTCCAGTTGGGGTCATCCTGACTCCTGTTTAACGATCGCATTGCTTTTGCCATTTTATTGTACTAATGGAAGATCTGATTTCCGATATTTGTCAACTCTCCCTGACAACTGCAATGGTCGGGTTGACGTTCATGAGCATCTTTACATCTCTGTGCCCATGCCAGGTAGTCACCATGCTGTTTCCTCGTCGTGATCTTCATGGAGTGTTTTCGAGCACCACCGTTTGCAGCCACACTTGGACTCGACATTGTTGACTAAACAATAAAATGAGTTAGTATACAATGAGAGATTTAAAATGAGTCTATGTACAATGAAAGATCTAAAATGACTTAGCATACAATGAAAATTAATGATAATGATGATGATGATGATGATGATGATGGAGGAGGAGGAGGAGGGAATGAAGGAAGAAGTAGAAGGAGAAGAAGAAGAGAGAAGAGGAAGAAAAAGAAGAAGAAGAAATATGAAGAAAGAAAGAAGTAAAAACATAACAAACTGGAGCTGGGCGTCGGAGGAGGAGGCAAATACGCAGAGCTGGAGTCGCGGCGGCCACAAAATGGTTCAGGGTTAGGGTTTAAAGCCTAGGGTTCGTACGAATGATGTCGCGGCTGTGACGTCCTTGCGACGTCAACGCGGCGTATGAGCGACGTATTTGGAATTTGTGACATCATACAATTTTAATCCACATATCTGCCACTACCAGCCGTTAGATTAGCCCGAAAATTTTCCGGGACGTCCCCCCCACGGGCATCGATGTGCATGCAGCTCTGTCATAAGCAATAGCTGCTTCTTCTTGAGAGTTAAACGTTCCTAGCCATATCCTGGTATGGCCATGGTATAACTGAGCTCCTCAATTTTTGTTTGGTTGTTTCACTACACCCTTGTATTTTCTGTCTTCTTCAAATCCCATGATTTCCATGATTCACACAAGATTCTTTCTCAGGATTATAGCCTTGTAATTAAACATGCTAGAAATCAAATTCACAAACTGTTTCTTGCGCAGTCTGCTAAACGAGATGAAACCTCGTCGTCTTTAGCTGCTAGTAAACTTTTGAGCAGACAAAATATAGCATGAACTCTTCCATGTCCTCTTATTTACGAGCAGAACAGGCTCTTATAAGAGACATGAAGATTTCGAAAAACCCAAAAAAGACAACCCGTGAATGGTGTAAACGAGCTTAAACCCCTTAAACCCTCATCTTAGCATAAACTTCTTTACTGCTGATAGAAGATGACGAAGATAGAAAAGCCAAGACAACAGTGTTCAGATCCGCTAACAAATTCAAACCCTCATCATACAATCCGCTGATCAGAATATTTTCAGCTTTCAGGCGAGCAGGCATGAAAAACACAGCATCAAGCTTCAAAATGCTGCACCATTACTTCTTACCAGCAAACCAACCTGCTGATGAATGAAGCTAAAACAAAACTAATAGCAGCGTGTAAACTTCTGCAACGAACAACAAAGCCCAACTCTTCCGCATGCAAAGCAAGCTTCTACGAACGAATGTCTTAAATCAGATGATGTTTTTGGAGACTCGGAGCGCAAAAAAGACAGACTCAATGTCGAAGGAAATGAAGAATACTTGCTGCGTTCTGATTCCATAACTCTGTCATAGGTTTTGCTTTTGATCATCGTAATAATCTCTGCGCTTGAATAGTTCTTGAGGAACCACGATTCATGGTCAAGAACTGACTCAAAATTTGTCATTGCTTCTTCGCCAAGAGATTTACATGTAGCTCTGTCATAAGCAATAGCTGCTTCTTCTTGAGAGCTAAATGTTCCTAGCCATATCCTCGTATGGCCATGGTATAACTGAGCTCCCCATTTTTTGTTTGCTTGTTTCAATACACCCTTGTATTTTCTGTCTTCTTCAAATCCCATGCTTTCCATGATTCACATAAGATTCCTTCTCAGGATTACAGTCTTTTAATTCAGCCTGCTAGATATCAAACCCGCAAAATGGTTCAAGGTTAGGGCTTAAAGCTTAAGGTTCGTACGAAGGGGATCCCCTTCACAGGAAAGGGTCTTCTGCACCATTCATGCCCGGAATGCCCGATTCTGATCTCCACCGTTGAAACATCAATACACGTGGTTGGTAACGTCCCTGCAAAGTTCCGGGCAGATCCGACGGTCGGAACAGACTTGGACGCACAGCAGCCCTTTGCGGACATGGGATTGCAACACCGGAGAACCATCCCTGACACTCTATAATGACGAACCGGCTTAACCAATATGTCTGGAATACCCGTAATTATCTAGGGACAAAGTTTCGTGGCCATCGGAGATGATTAGGCCATCTAGCGTACACTCCAAAGTGCGGGACGACACTCAGTGCATCAACTCCCACGTTCAACTAGGAGTTGAACACGTGGAGTGTATGTATAGACGAGATATTGTAGGAGGACCATGCTTATCCTCTGTGAATTTAAGTTTACAACAATGGAGATTTGAATCGGGCAATCTGGGCATGCACAGTGCAAAAGCCCCTTTCCATGAAATTATTTTATAATGACGAGCCCGTCAATGCTATCTGTCGCTGAGTGCGGAATTGTTCCCAAAATGTGGATTGAGGACAACACGCAAAGTCTCAGTCTCTTCCTTGTCCGTACTGGTGACCAAAATGTAAACCCTAGGGTTTTATGGTGTATACATTTTGGTCTTCAATACGGACTAAGAAGACTATGTGGAAATTCATGCATTGTGGTCATCCCGGGCTTTTGCCTGGAGAGCACCCCCGATGGACTACCCATATCTGATGGACTATGGTTGTTTATGGCCAGGAACTGACAAGCCATGCCCGTGTTAAACTTTAGAATAAATAGACCTAGCTATGGAAATTTGTTTTTTTATAAGGTAAACGTACACATGAAATGTTTATCCACAATCATATTTCATCTTCATTGAGTTCTTTCATGGAAGTATCTAGGACATTCTGCACAGGTTCGTGATCAGGCAATTCCACTAGTCTATCGTCTTCGTAGACTTCAACGTCTTCATTCGTGAACTCCACCACATTTCCACCCTCAAAGACAGGATGGGATCTTGGTTGAGTTTGTATCACAAACCACTAATCTATGTCATTTCTATCAGGAAAAAAAAAACACCTGCGAATAAAAATTCTCATCCTTAAAAGGGCATAGAAAAATGAAAAACACAAGCAACTCAACAACTGACATGTTCATGGTTGTCGGGTGCCACTAGTGTTTCGTTACCATGATACATTCTTGTAGAATTGACAACAAAGAAACCACTACCATCTTTCTTTACGGTAGGATTGGGACCTCTCATTTGAACATCGAACCATTCAACATCAAAAATAATGGTCTTAAACCTAGCTCCGATTTCAACCTCCATGATTGTCTTCAGCTTACCAACCCAGTCTACCTCTGCCTCAATGGCGGTTACGATCACTTATGCTAGACTGAAATGCCATGTTGAAGGAGGCCATGATGCCACAATCAAGAGTCTTCCTATTGTGGTCTACTTCTTGAACCCTATAATGCGTCCCCTTCCACCATATTGACGTGTAAGTCTTATACTGAACATACATGTACAAGGAATAAGTACTATTAGTGTCCAGCTTGTTATGGTTAAGGCAATTGTTGATTAGTGTAGTAATTAAGTTGATTGTACACACCTTTTCCAGAACCCCATATGCATAAGCCCATTCTTGTGTAGTGATCATTTCCCCCTTATGTTCTGCCTCCTTTCACACATCAAATAACCAGTGATGTGTCATCGTAAACGGAAGAGGTTCAAGGTGTTCAGAAAATGGACCCCTGCGATTGAACTGCCTCCATGCTCATCTCTCTTCATCTCTTTCTTGTCTAGCATATTCAAAGCGTGCTAGCCATTTTTTAAGCTCATCTATGTTATATAGCAAAAAGTTATTTACCTTCTCTTGCTCATGTGGGGAAAATCTTTTTGCCATCATCTTTCCTTCCATTACTATCTCCACTGCCTTTTCATCATCCTCTTCTTTCCATAGACGAGGTACTTGAGGATGCACCATTGAAATAAATTCTGTCATGTAGAACAGGGACTCTCATGCAAGCCAACCTTCAGCCATACTACCCTCAGGGCGTGCCCTTTGACGCACCATAGACTTCAACACCTTTATATATCTCTCCACAAAGAACATCCATCTAGCATGAACCGTACCAGCCATCTCAATCTCGTCAACAAGATGCAATAGAAGGTGCACTTGGATGTCTAATAGACTTGTTGGAAACTCTCTCTCCAATGTGCAACAAGCCTCGACCATCTTTAGTTTCATCCTGTGGCCTTTCACAGAATTCTTGCTCAAAACTGTGATACACTAATCTCTAAACTTAGGATCTTCAAAAAAACCTTGCTAATTTTATTTCAAAAAAAGGAGAAATGAAATGAAATGAAATGAAATTGTATTTTAACGTCCACGGGGACCAATTGGCCATGAGACCCATACAATAGGGGTATAATCATAGCCTTACTACCAGGATTAACAAAACCCCTGCCCCGAAGGGTTTTCAAGGGAAAAACCTTAGCAGTAATGCTACATTATACAAAATACAAAGAATACAGTCAATGTAAAGACAAAATTTGAGCGCGTGAGTCTAGAATCTCCAGAATGAGAGAGCTGTATGAATTGTGAGGGAATGTGAGTGTGAATGTAAGGCTGAGGAATGAAAATGGCTACTCCAGTGAATGAGTGAGGTCAAGATCAATGAAAAATATATGCCAAATGTAGCACATAATGTTTCTTTGTGGCATCTAAAGGTTGATACCAATTTGGGAATGACTTAAGCATGTTTAGAATAGCTTATACATGTCTTCAAAATGTTGGGATCAGGGCAAAAGTATGTTGGTGGGGTACAAAAGCAGGCGTCCGGACCCCATGCTGACATCACTCAATAGCACCTCATATGGCAGCCTATTTAGAGTGTTCCTAGTACTAGCACATGGTAATTAGGTAGTCATTAGAAACATGTAACATCTCTAATGAACAATAAGTGGAATAATAGAGTAGAATAGTAGGTGCAAGGTGCTGAATGTAAGTGTTGGGTTGCGTTTAAGCGTACCCCACCAGCATACTTTTGCCCATCAATAGAAAACGTTTTTGAATAGAACTTGACAGTTCAAGAATAAAACAGTGAACTTACTAGTGTTTTAGACAAAACCAAATAGTTCTAGCTAGTTCTGGCTGAGTATTTGAAATTTAGAAGCATGGTTTCACACAAAACATGTTGCCAAAGTGTAAAGGGATATATATATGGCTTTTGGATGGCAAATGCTAACTTTCAAGATTCATACAATATCAAAAATTAATTTGAAGATCCAAATTTGCTCAAGAAAGCTTTTCTCCCATTATCTCAAGAACACAATACAATGGTAGGCAATCAATCTGAACATTCAGGTTTAGCATCAGCTGCGAAATTCTCAAGATCTTGAATTCTGAAAGCAAAGAAAAAAAGCGAGAGGTCATGAGGCGCCGGAAACGACTGTCCAACCACCGGCAGCCAGGGGCTTTCAATGGGGAGGAGACGCTCGAGGAACAGAAGAACGAAGGTGTTGAATCGGAGACTTCTGATGGAGAAGCCGTTGCAGAAAAATCCAGGAACCCTGGCCCTTCATCTGAGGAGAGAATTTCAGAGCAGGGCGTTACCACAGGTAATCCTCAGAATTCTAAGGCACACGTCAATGTAAAACAATTTTCTTGGAAAAAGGCTGCAATGGATTCAAGTGCAAGGTTGCAAAACTCAGTTTTGAATGATGCCGACTTTCCTGCTCTGAGGAAGACGAATCCCATTTTGAATTCTTCAAATCCGGACGTATCTATAGCAAATCAGAATCCTGTCAATTTGCCATCACGTTTGCGGTTCGCTGAATGGGTTAAAAAAGACTTGCCGTCTCAATCACATGAGAGAGTGGATGCAGTTTTAAATTTTCTTTCATCTTCTTCTAGAGAAGAGTTAACTTCAATACATGCTGCAATTAAATCTAAAGATGCACTTTCCTTGCCAACTCAAGAGGAATTTCTTCAAGCAACGAATGTGGAATCCATCATTAGTTCTAACATTCCAGTTGTGGAAGTGGATCATGTCCAGCACTTGGAGTGTGCAAAAAACCTTATTTCACATTCTGTTGTTGGTTACTTCACAGGTGGTTTGCTTGATTTTGGACGGCTAGTGCGTTGGCTATCGCGTATGTGGAACAGTTAGTTGTTCGGGGAGCAGACCCAGTAGGTAGCGGTTACATTTTGTATCAGTATTATCAGCCAGGTGTCTCTCCTTCTGCATCTGGAGCTGCAAAGGTACCTTGTTGGTTTTCAATTCCGGATTTACCCCTTGATCTTTCAGTTCCTGAATTCTTGATTAAGATAGGTAACACTCTAGGGGTGCATATTAGTCACTCGTTAAAAAACACTCCTCGTGTTTGCATTGCCTTGCCAGCATCACAACCTACACCTGATGTTTTCGTAATCAAGAGTGGGTTATGGCTGAAAAAGTTTGACCTTCAACTGCTGAATGGTCCTGAGCTTGCTAAGTTATTTCCGCAGTGCACAGCATTTAGTTCTTACTCTCCAAACAAGTCACAAACATGTAACCCTGCAGATATTACAGAAAGGCAACAATCAAGTGTTGTTAAGAATTTAGTTACAGATTCAGTCACTGGCATTAGAGCTCAACCATCAGAACAAATTGTTCATGAAACAGTTGCAGTTAGACCTCCTCAAGACAGTGTTTCTATTGTCCAACAGGACATGGCTTTGGAGAAACGCAATTTTGTTATGCCTCCTACTAGTAGTGACATGGTCATGGAGCCACTGCCTTGTGTTACTCCATCTACTAGTGCAAATAATGATGAAAGTACTCAGGATACTGTTGCAGTCAGTTCTATTGCACAAATACATGAAGCTTCATCTGATTTTTCTCAAGATAAAGTATCTATTGACCAACAAGTCATGGTCTTTGAGCCTCACTCTTCAGATATTCCATCTACCAACTCTGACATAATTATGGACCCTCACTCTACACATTTAGCTAGAGTTTTTTCTGAAGACATGGCTATGATTCCATATACAGGTGATCGACTAATTAATCTTGAAAGCCCCAGGAGCAAAGCCACTAAAACAGGTTTTCGAATGGAGTCTACATCACGCATCATTTTTAAGAAATCTTTATTAAAAGGCCCCAAGAGAATGACGGAAATTCCAATAGAAGATTTGGAAGTTGTGGAACAGTCTAATAGAAAAGAGTTTATACTAAGCTGATGTGAAAGGTTTTACACAAAACCTGTAATTGTTAGAGTATGTTGTGGAAGTATTTGAGATGTACATTCTGTTGATCATTAATAGAAAAGTTCCCACATCCTTCAAAAAAAAAAAAAAAAAAATCTGAAAGCAAAGGCAGATCTCTACAGAATTTCTCCCCTCCTGCTGTTCTAAGTGGCTCGAATCCCCTTTATGGATCTCAATCTGTTTAATGATGGTCGAATTTTGTCTCCATTTGCCCACTCCCGGGCATTTTCTAAAAATAGACAATGTGCTGTTTCTTGGTCTTCCTGGCTTGATCCGACGAGTTCTTGGCTTCTCGGACAATCCAGAGGGCCGGTCTTGATCCTACGAGCTCTTTTGCATCTTCAATTGGTGTTAGGAAGCCTTCAGATCAGTCGAGAAACTCAGAGTTTCAAGTTTCCTGTGAAAAATCATATATCCCACAGTCGTGGTGATCCGGAAAAAAGCCCATATAAGTAATCCTACGCATCCTCCTTTCGAGTTTACCCATATCGCGGGGGGCCATAGGTTAGCCCCCACCCCAACTAGGAAAACCCCTTTTGCATTTTTTATTTTTTTTGCATATGGGGGTGATGAGGTGGCAGAAGAGCAACTGAGGGGGCAAAACTTTTTGATGACTTGGCAAGGCTACTGGTGATGTGGCAAGGCTAGGCATGACTTTTTGCCTAGGTGGAATGCAAA
>JAANSK020255964.1:0-12773 GCA_011763485.2 Isoetes engelmannii
GTGGGTTTTTCAGGGGGAGCAGCAGCCTTCGACCTCTTTGATTCCCCGTTTGAGGTATAAGCTGTTTCAGAGTTTCCTGGTGTTTCCGGGGTTGGCTGAGCGGAAGTTTGCCATCTGGCGAGACTTCCTGGGGATAGTAGATGCTGATGGAAATTTTGTTCAGTCGTAGTAGTTGGGAGATGTTTGAGTGGTGGGGTACTGCTGTCTCTTCGAGGCAGCTTCTCTTGCTCCTCGCTCATCTTGTAATGTTCTTGTTCTTTTAATACATTGATACAAGTTCTTCAAAAAAAAAAAGAAAAAAATGGCATTTCTAGAAATCATTCTGAAATTCGTTGTGTTGCAATTTTACACCATCTCACAGTGGACCTCCATCGGAACTTCACAAGTACATGATTCCTACTATGGCAAGCAAAATGCTTGCTTGCCACTTGATATGATAGGTCACCGTGTGTATACTCATTACCCTGCTATAAAGGAGACATGTATGTAGTTGAGCATTTCCAGATTCCCTGCTTGTGGTAGGTGATGCCTGTGTTTACATACATAATACATAAGTATTTGTGAGATGATTATGGAATAATGTGTTAGCCGGATAACTTAGCAAGCTGTGAAATGATCATTTGAGAGTAATTTCAAAAGAAACAAATCGTAGGGAAGCTTCCCATTTCTAACTCATACCTCTCCTCGAAGGCGTTCATTGCTCGTGTAGCAAGCCAGTGACCCTTCTTCTTTAAATGTGTAAATTACTCTTGCTATCCGAAAAGGTCGATCTTTTTCAGTTGGAAGAGCAATGAGCATCCCCTTTGCAATTACTGTGATATTACCAGGAGTCTCATTCTTACATCTTGGTTCGAGATACATGACGGGGTCCTCCTCTTCTTCCACTGAAAGTTCCACTGTAGCATTGTTTGGACCTGCTTGGTTCCGAGGTTGAGTAAATGTGTTATGCCAGACAAAATGCTCCTGCAACTGCCTTAAACTTAGGTTCTTATTCATGATCTTTTGTTCAAGAAATAAACTTCTCCACCACATTTGATCTTGTATGAAGTAACTAAAGCCCAAGAAAATTCCCTTTTCAATGGCAGCTAATGATGTAACTGGGGTGCTTTTCTTCTTCGTTGATTCCTTAGGGTTTTCTAGAGGAAGTTGCTCTGCACGTTCTACTAAGGTAGTACTTGGAAAATGTTTGAGGAAGCGCAACCCCTCTTGTGGACGCCATTCTTTTGTCGTGGTGTATTTTTTGCCTTGCAAAAAACTTTCCTCGTTCTTCAAGTAAAACTTAATGTGGTGTTGGAAAGTAAGATCATTCGGTTTCTTCACAGCTTGATCTCTAGCACCACGTCTGGAAAAAATAAATTCTCGAAAATCACCAGTCTCCTTTAGAAGCTCAGCCACCGGGTTTTTTTTTTTTTTAAGAACTTTTCTCATTAAATTAAAAGAATGGCTCAACCACCGGTATTGAAGTGTACAGTCTTCAATGTTTCGAACTAAGGTTGGAAGGCAGAAAACTTTCCTTCTAAGGCGCACTGAAAAATCTACGAACATCTGATCAATTTGGTCATGAGTGTGGCCTACAAGCGGAAATCCGAGCTTCACTTTCCTGAAGATCTTTAGCTCGACTAGCATGGCACAATAAGCAAAGAGTGTTTGATTTTTATTCTCTCTGGTAATGTTGTCAAGTTGCAGTTACAACACTGGTGGTAGCTGCTCTACCTCACACAACATTTTGTTAAGAATTGTAATTGCGAGGTTTGGATCACCGTGCAGGTTAGGATATGTTAAGAAGACCTTGCACTTCAAACTTCCTTTGAAGGCCATGGCCCCTACAAGGTGGACGTTAAGAAAAGAAAACATTCTTCTGGTACATCTTTAGGAATATTCATGAATATTTAGGGTTGTTTTGTTTTTTATCCATACCATCAATAACAACAGAAATGTACTGTAGGGGACGTTCAAGAGCCTTTTTCATGTGCTTAGCAAGCTTTCTTCTTTTGGCTACTTGTTGTTCACGGTATGTAGCAAGGTTTTACTGCACAATATATGTTAGAGAAATGAAGTCAGAAACAAAACTCCAATGCTAATCCAAGAATTAAAAGTTGTGACTTACTTCTCTCCACTTCTGTCATTGCATTTTCTCTCTGACTCTTTAGTTCTATATACCTTGAAATGTTTACAGGAAATTTTCACTAGATCAAATTCAGTCTTCCAAAGTCTAGTGAAGTGAGAATTGGAGTTGTGCTGAGGCATTGTGCATTTCTTTTATATTCTTGAAGAACATCTTTTTTGATGATGACATATGTCAAGTGATACATGTCGCTATTAGGCAACTTTTCACATGTCTCCTTGAAATAGTTCACCATCCAAGATACAACAGCTAAGTCATGCACTGTTATAACTCTTCTTGGCCCGCAGTGATCATGTTTTGAAGTATTTTTATCTAGTCTTTTGTGTATTCGTGACATTCTAGTGGCCCATAGGCAGTGGACAACCATGAAGCACTTTTGGCACAATTGTTCACGACCAATGTAATGTGAAAAAGTGTTTCTGTCTGGTCTTACTCTGAAGGCTAAGTAGGAATATTGGTCTGCTAATGACATCGAACTGTAGTTCTTTCTAGTTGTGCATAGCTTGGCCATGGTGAGTCTGCCAATGCAGCCTAGTGAACAACACTTAGATCTCAGGATTCGCCTCATCTTCTACTCGTCCATCAGATTTCTTGGAAAATGGAAAAAGGAAAAGGGAAACATGAAAAAGAAAGGGGAAATAAGAATGAAAAAAATAAAGAGCGAGGAAGGGCAAAAGAGCAAAGGAAAAAGGGAAAAGTGGGGAGTGAGAATAGGAATAATGGACACGAAAAAAGGACAAAATTAGAATGGGGAAAAAGGGAAGAGGGAGAAAGGGAAAAAGGTAAGAAGGAAAAGGGGAAAAAGAAAAAAGAAAGATAACAAAGGGAAAAGAAAAAGGGGAGGGAAAGAAAGGAAGGGAAAAATAGGAAAAAGGGAAAGGAAAAAGCAGGGAATGAGAAAATGGAAAAGAAAAAAAGGAAAACGTGTGAGAGGAAAGGGAAAAGAAAAAGGGGTGAGGAAAAAAAAGGAAAAGGAAACAGAAAGGAAAAAGGAAAACAAAAAATGGGAGAAAATGGAAGGGAAATGGCAAAAGAAGAAGGGGGAAAAGGAAAAAAATGGGAAAGGGGAAAGGGAAGGGTAAAGAGGAAAAGCGAGTGCCGTAAATGACAAACATCATCATATGAGCCAGCCTTAAATCTAAAAAAATCCGCTAAGTCCACCAAAACGCCATGTGTTTTTTTTTTTCCCTTATGACTTTAGACAGAAAAAATCAATTAAGTCCAAAAAAAACTCGTGTACTTTTTTTGGGCTCAAACACAACGACATTCGACATTGAAGGCGCTTGGAGGAAAAGGGCAAAAGGCGAAACAAAAAAGGGAGGGGAAATGGAAAAAAGGAAAGGGGAAGGGGAAAGGAAAAGGGAAAAAAGAGAAAAAGAAAGGTAAAATAAGAAAACAGAAAGAGAAAGGGAAAAAATGCCGGGAAAATAGGAAAATGAAATGTTAAAAGGAGGGGGGAAGGGGGGGATGAAAAGGAGAATGGGAAAAAAGGGAAGAGCAGGAAAGGGGAAAATGAAAGGTAAAATGAAAAAATAGAAAGGGGAGGGGAAATATAGAAGGGGAAAATAGAAACTGGGAAAGGGGAAAAGGGAAAAAGCAAAATGGAGGAAAAAGCGTGAATAGGAAAAAAGAAAAAAGGAAAACGAAAATGAGAAAAACGAAAAGGCCAAAAAAAGGCGTAGAAAACATTTATAGACCTCTAACGTAAGCCCAGCAATGTTGTGCATTGTTACTAGTAATCCATGTTCATATAGTGGTGTGTAGTTGCAGGTGATATGCAGACTTTAATCGTCTTTTTGCCAAATTCTTGTTGACTGGCATTGGGTATTTGCAAATCAATTTAAAGATTTTGATCGTCCAAATATTGGGAAACATAAGATGCATATATATGGCCCATTTTGGCAATGGAGGGTCACAATGGCCTCGTAGGGCAAGTCATGTAGATAAATATTACATGAGTGAAAGGTCAACAATGCTAGGGCATTTTTAACTACATTAGAGGCATCAGATTTATGCAGCCGTCCATGGTACACGAAAATACATCAAGTTTACCATTTATGACAGTCCCTTTTATCGTGCATTATTATGAGAGATGACTTTCCTCTTTAACTCAAATCGTTGTACCTGCAACAAATTCAAAGGAAGATAGCCTGAAACAACTTAGTAACTTTTATTGCGTTCAAATCATAATTTACAAATCATGGTACAACAATCCCGTGGTAAACAATTTAGTTTACAAAGGAGGCCTTCGAACTCGTGTAATTCAATATAATCTCCATGCAAGAAGACTATCTCGTGGTAAGAAAATCAAATTTACAACACCTCAAAATTAAGGTGTATCTTCCAACTCTTGCGCAATTCAATAAATTCTTTCTACAGTGGATACAGGATGTAAAAAGACTGTTATCACAGTAATGTTGTCTCTGCTACCACGTTGAGCAGCCTCCATTACAAGCCTTTTTGAGCACAGCATAGGATCCTTCACTGTACTTTTGACAATAGCCACCGCATCTTCGTTGCTTATGACATCCCATAGTCCATCTGTGGCCAGAATCTTTCCACAAAAGAAAAATTTTAAAAGAAATGTTGTATATACTGGAAGGATACTAAGATAATGAACTATCCAGCCTACCAAAAACTCATCAGTCTCTTGAAGCTCAATCTCCTGAATTTCTGGCTCAGCAGTCACTGCAGGTTTCAAGTCATCATCCCCAATGGAACGGGTAACCTGGTAGAAAAAAACTTAGATTCTCTAAGAAAACCATGCATATCAAGTCATATTATACCTGGAGCCCTGCTGCACCAACCCTCCAACTGTCAACTTGCCATGAAACTTGACCTCCAAGGCTTTGTATTCTCTCCCTTTCTTTCTCATCAGTGGCAGTGTGATCCTGCATTGCATTATTGTCTATACTCGGGATCAAAGAACTATAAAAGGTTATGTTTGCTATCTACAAGGAATAGTGCTTACCTTGCTAAGGACAATAGCTTGGCCTTTACGGCACATGATTGTTCTGCAGTCCCCAGCATTAGCAATGTAAAGTCTATTTTTAACAATCAGAGCTGTTGTAGCAGTACATCCTGGGTGCCAATCTTGCCCAGACTTTTTCAGGTTTCTTTGAGCATCAAGTTCTTGTCGAAATGCTTTATCTGTCTCGATGAATGCGCTGACCAAAGCTTTAGGTGGTCTGTCATTCACAATGGCATATGTCAGGATCAAAAATACAAAAGCAAGTAGGTAAAAAGAAAAAGCTGCAAATTTACTCACAGCAGCAATAATTTTGTGGATAAGAACCCTGGTATTGCATGGCAGGAAAATTCAGCAGCCTCTGAACCTGTTAAATATGCAAATGCATAAGAAGCCTAAACTTGAATAAAATATATGCATAAAATTTTCCATACTTACCACGATGACCATCTAAAATACCAAAGGCATATGTATGTTTTGCTCCAGCAACATGTGGTAGCATAAAATGTCTATCTTCCATGGTTTGCCGCCCACCTTTGTCAGAAAATGAACCCCATGACAAAGTAGGAAGATAAGTTATATTGTCATCTAATGGACTTAGAGAACTCTCGTCCACAGGTTGACAGATATTAGATTCTAAAGCAATCTTCCCCCAGTCTATTGGAACTTGCATTGCTTCGTGGTTGGACAAATTCTTGCAGATCCTTGATGTGTCTGGTGCACTAGTATTATGTTCATAATTCCAACAAATTTCTTTAACCTGCTCTACAACATCTTTGAAGCTTGGACGCTTTTCAGGGTCTCGATGCCAGCAACGTTCAATTAGCTTTGCAAGCTTGGGTGGGCAGCCAGATCCTTTGTCAGCAAGGACTGGTCGAAGACCTTCAGAAGTAATAGCATTTGTAAGTTGATGATCAGTGTAACTCATTTCTAAAACCGTATGCGCCTGTAGACAAACCATGAATTCTGGTTATAAAATAAAGACTGAAGTAATGGAAGAGGTAGTGAGCATAGTCAATTAACCTGAGCTTCAGTTTTCCTATCAGTATAAGGCACCACTCCACTAAAGAGCTCACTGCGCATATCACAAGAAGAAGTTAGGACTGTAAGTTTCACAGGACTCTCACCAAATCTCAACATTATCTGCAGGCCATAGTGGACAAGCTGATGCTTACTTGATAGTAATGGCAAATCCATAGACATCAGACTTTTCTGTCTGTACTCTCTTCTGAAGTACTTCAGGTGCCATGTATATGACTGTGCCAACCATATTTTTCTTATGAAAGCCTCCTGTTGGTTTGCCTCCCTGTCTCCAGCTCTTAGAACTTGAAAGCTCTAGATCATTGAGATATGCAGCTAGTCCAAAATCCGATAGATAGGCATCCCAATTACTGTCGAGCTATCAGAAAACATGTGTTATTGGAAGATTAAAAAATAATTAAAAAAATGACACTTGACCACAACACATTAACCATTTCAATTTGACACGTGCAAAGGACGTCTTTTTCCTTACCAAAACGTTTGCAGGTTTGATGTCCCTATGGGCTACTCCATTATTGTGTAAATAAAGCAATGAGTTTGCTGTTAAAAGCAGGCAGCGAATGTATGAACAGATGATACACATCTTCATTAAGTTTTTGATAAATCTCATATTTAATTACGAAAATCAAAGTTCTCATCAAGAATCATTTTGCAAAGTACATGTTCATTAAATCTATTGCATACCTAGCTGAAGAGTGATTAACAGAGCCTTTTGAGTCGTTGGTTTCCATTCCCTGATATGTAGAGCATCATGAAGACTTCCATTCTGATAGTGCTGAAATAGAAAAAGGTAATCTGGAGGATGAGCATGAGCAGCCAGCAATGTTGCAATGTTTGGATGGTCCAGCTTACTGCAAAAATAAAATCTTTGAGATTATATGTGGTAACAAGTTATAATTTGAGGAAAATAGAATTAAGAATAAACCTTAACAATTGTAGTTCTTTATGGAACCGGTCTAGATCCTCGGATGTTGATAACTTTGGCTTCTTTGCTGCGGCGAGCTTTCCATCCAATGAAGCCTCATAGACTACACTCTCTGATCCTGCAGTGCTCAATTCAGAATGAGGGAATATGTAACAGAAAAGCAGTACTATTCAGATATGCAAAACGAAATTAAACAAATCACTAATCTAGGTTAAAATAAATAAGCAAAAATGTAATTCCCAAATGAAAGAATGACAACTGATTACTATCTTACTTCAATAAGCAAAGATAGAAACCGTACTGAATGTGTTTTACACAAAGAACAGTAGATTTGTAAGCAATTCAATCTTATATAAGAAGCAACAAAAATCCCGACAAAATGAAAAAGAAACAAAGAAAATATTCGGATCGAGCCTTAGAGATCAGTCATAGAAAATAACAAAATAACGAGACCCAATAAAGGCTTACCGCGAGCAATTTCAGAATGAAATCTGAGGGAAGACTTGGGCAAAGCCAACGGAATTTTGTCGCTATGGCAGCAACCTCTGATACAGTTACTTTCGTCAGGAAACGGACCAATTTGGGCAACCATTTGGTGTAGTCGGAAGAGGCAGAATCGGAGCTAGAGTGTTTTCCTTTGATTTGAAGACGAACAGAATGATTTCCAGTTGACAGTCTAGCTTCGCTGGAATTCAAATTCCAGAGCCACTTGCGAATTAATTGGCAACGTGGCTTAGTTTGCAGCGCCAAACTAAACGCACGGCACATGTTTATTGCTCACGTGGCATAAATCTATCCTAGCATTTTCCTTTCTTAAAAAAATAATATGCAGTTCACATGCGTAGATTAAAATAAGCATAGAAAAGATTTTAAAATATGTCCACTGGAGCCATATCCTTGGAGACATGTTCTTGGACTACTTGATATTAAAATATGTCCATATTCTTGGAACTCTAATGGACACTGTTATCAATGCTTGTTGACATTGTTATCAATCATATGGCTTGGCTGGCTTGCTTGCTTTACTTGCTGTATCTGTGGACGATAAAAATTTTGTTCTATTCTATTTATTTGTCCATCCCTTCTGCATGGACTGGTGGTTTCCGCTTCAATTTCCTATTTCATACACAGCTTATCAACATTCATTTGTGAAATTACTTCGAAGGTTGTCCTTACAGCATATACTGTAGTAATTGGCTCGGCGCAATTCAATGGCTCTTCTTAGGCTGAAACAGATGCATCTAGCCCGGTAAGTGCTCATACCCAGGCTCATTACATCGGGAAATGGTTGCCCAAGATTACCAATAATACAATCTTTGACAGCATACATATATAAACACACAAAAGAAATGGTTCCCACAGCTGATGGGCTGAAAATTTTCACTTTTAGTGAAAAGCTTCATTATTAGAATTTTCGTACCCTCTGTAACTACAATATTGAGGGACAAAAGATATACTGATAATTACGGAGACAGAAGAACTATTGTCTCTGTAACACCCAATGGTATGACACATACATCAACATCAGGTGCCAATAAATAAGTGCCAATAAATATGAATAAAATGAACTCATGATCTTTGCCCTGTTTTATTGTTGGCGTTATCCAGATAAACAGTTGCATGGCATTCCATGTACTCCCTGCTCTGCATTTCTGTCAATCTGCAAATTGGGGGTTGCACTGTAAGTCCAAAAGCATGTTACAATAAAACTTGCAATGGCATTTAACAGACCTGCTGATAGTCCGCTCCTTGGAAAAACCTAGCTCATTATCAACACAAATATCTGCATTATCACTGCGACTTGCACGAGCTGATGTCCGTTTAGGTGCCTCAGAAATTGTTACAATCCGGCGGAATAATTCAAACGGATCAGCCTCTGCGGAGCATATAAACCTCGCACGGTGCTCATACATAACCTGAAATGATGAAAAGGGTCAAATGGCAACGAAATGAAGTGTGTTATCCTTTTAAAGTGTGTTATCCACGTACATCTACTAGAGTTACAAATCGATATGCTGCTGTTCGGTTATGAGAACCAAATACTGGAACCCCCTTAAGAAAAAGAGTATGATACTTGTCTGCAAGAAATAAAGAAACATTAAATCCATGCCACAAAAACCCTCAGATCATTGATAAAGAAGCACATACTGAAGAGTCCAAAGTAGTCTGCGGCTCCTAATGGCATTTCACACAGCTCATGGAATGGAAAGAAACAGCATCCACCAGCAGCTTCCGGCACCTGAATATAGCACTGTTAGATTATATTTGCAACATGTATAGTAGGGTATTTTAATCATAACCTGTAACTTTCGACCCATGACTACTTCCACAATTTCTGCCTTGACTTGGTTCCCAGCAGTCAACAGATGGAATTTTTCTCTAAGCAGTTCTGCCGCCTCATCCCCCACAAAATAATATCCCGTTTGTGCCTAAAGGTAAGTGTTCAAAACAAAAGATATATAACTTCCTGAATTCGCAAAAGCACGGAAGGGGTAGCAAATGTAGCAGAGCTTACTGCAGTGAGCTTACGATAATCCGTTATGGAACCAATTTCGTGCACAATGCAGCTCCTCTTGATTAACGCAGAACCAAAGTGTGTCAATCAACATGCAAACAGCAAATAATAAGAAAACAAGAAAACTATCCATGCGACTTACTTTAAGCATGTCAATAAAGGGTAGAAAGAGGTCCCTCTGCAAGCCTCCTTCATATAGTTGATCTGGAGCCCTGTTTGAAGTACATACTAAAACCTGCAGGGAAAACAATGATAAGCACTTACAAGAATGTGCAATGGACTCTAATCAACCATGCAAAGCATAGACACCCACAATTCCTCGTTTCCACAAGTAGCCGAACAGCCGATTCAATATGAGAGCATCAGCAACATCAGTCACCTGTTATTGTCCAAAATAGTTAACAAACACTATCCAGATATATATATTGGGGCTACCATGTGTCATGTAACATACCATGAATTCATCAAGGCACAATATTGCTGCCACCTTTGAAAGCTCATCTGCAACAACAGCCAAAGGATCGGCCATCCCCTTATACCTCTGAAGCAAAATGAATGCAATATAACATTGTGTTAGCTTACATATACATAATTGATCTCATATTAGGCATTGGATACGATTACCTAAACCATGCATGACAGACCATAAACAGTTAACAGAAATGGTATCCTTTTCTTTTCAAAGAATGTGGAAAAGGACCTGATCTAAAACTTTAAAATATCACATATTTTGTCAAAATAACTTACTTGCAAACGACTGTGAACGTTTAACATGAAATCGTGAAAATGCTTCCTTGTCTTAGACCAAGTATCCGGCCTGCAAGGTTCTGCAGATGATGTTAATCAGATCTACAGATTATTGATGTTTTACTCCAACAGCCGTAATTTTGATATTATTTTCTCTTCCAGTTTTGGGATTGGTGTCACAATTTAACCCTAGAATAAGAATAAAAAAAGCCATGATCTACCAAACTTAGAGACAATGGTCCAATTTCCCCAACATAACTTCCTTATGCTTTATGAACACAAGATAAAATTAAGGCTAGAAAAGTGACTTACAGTTCCTCATAGAACATGTCCATCAACATTGTCTTTCCCGTACCCACGCCACCATACAAATACAGACCTTTGATTGGCGGGGTTTGTGGTTCTGACTGTCCTCTAGAGAAAATTTGTGACCAAAGCCAACCTCCTGTCCTGAAACAAAAAACAATGATGACATTTTCATACAATTGAAAGCCAAGTTTCATTAAAGGAAACTTGCTATGCCAACCTTTCTTGAGAGCTTTCCAGAATTATCTCTGTATTTAATCTCCCATTAGTGGCTACGGATTGGAGATTGTCATAAAGAGATTGCAGAACCCTTAATGCATCTTCCTAGCAATGCCGAAACAGAAGAGAATAAGAAATCGGTTTTCATCCAAAACCTTCAGCAGAAATAGATTATAATGAGAGCTAGTAATGTTAGTACAATAACAATATAGCAGAGGTTGATCATTTTAAATTACAGTGACAACTAATAACAATAGTTCAGTAACCGAGGTGATCATCCTGGGTAGATATTTAAGAGTCAGTTTTTTATGAGATTAGAACTTTCTATATCAGCAGCCCTGATAGTTGACAAAATGCATCTTAAGAGAAAATTAACATAGCTTTAGTCCCTGCTTTCTAAGCTTTTCATCCAATGCCTGTATTTATTTTTATTTGCAAGCAATTGATTGAAATGAATTACCTGATTCCTATCTCCTGGTAATAAATATCCCGAAGTTATTTTTCTCTCATACTCAACAAGTGGACCCGCTTGCTCCTCAGCATTTCCAGCTTCTACCTCTGTATCTGCATGTTCAGATGCAGATAGTTAATTTCCGATTAATATACTACTTGAATATATATCATACCTCTACCTTCGCTATCCGCAGACGTTGAGATCTGTAAACCTCTGATCTGGGCTGAAACATGCTTTGGGTCTCCGAAAGGCCTTATTTTTTCAGCATTATTCAGTACAACGGCGCGTCTGGCTACATGTCTACTGCTGTGAAATAATATAGCATTCCCAATGGCAAAATACTGATCAGGCAATATATTTGTTCCCCCAGCGCTAATCCCTGTCGTTCTTCGTAATGTTCTCAACAAAATCCGTGATCCCTTAAGGGTCATTTACGAATAAATTTCTGGATATCTATGAGACTTTGGGGGTACGAGATCACTGCAAGAATATCGCAATGAAATGCAATGCGCAGATCAAAAAAAGAGGGAAAAATAAGAGAAGAGAATAAACAAAGTCCCGGAGCTGCCTCTAGATTCTGTTCGCTAAAAAAGCCCCGGAAGCTCTATACTTCTCTTGAAGCCTTTTGCCGGACCTTTATTTACCCTTTTCAATAATTCCTTTAGTTTTTTTTTGGAAATTTCTTTTGCTGCTGACCAGACCATGGGTTTCTGTAAAAATTGCCCCATCCATACCCATTAAATGGATCTTGAATATTCCGAGAACTATGGATATAATTTTTAAGATGCGCATTTAAAGCTAACAGTCTTAAAATAATTCAGCAGTTCGTGTAGGCAACACCTTTTCTTTTTCCCATGTATTACAGTCACTTCACGTCTTTTTCATGTTTTGGGGCTCTCTTCTCTGTTTGGATCTTCGTGTCTGTAAAGGAATGTTTTTTTATTATCTATAATCTGTAATCGGATTCGGATAAGAGTTGGCTATAACATGCCAATTTGTATGGATGACCGTGTGGGACAAACTCTAAAAACCTAACAAGTATATTTCCTGTTAAATTTAAGCTTAGCCCGAAGGGGTCTAAGAAAACCTAAATTTTAACAGGAAAAACACAAAGAAACCCTCATATTTTGACCGGCAAATTTCTTGGAACATTTTTCCACTATTGAAAATTCTCAATTTTAACAGCTAGTTGCTAGTGTTCCTAGGAATTTGGCACACGTCGTTGCATAAGCAATTGTACATTTACATCTCCCATTGTCGAGACTACATTATTTCTTTTTAGAAGTTACTTGGCTATAACATTGACCCAGCAGAAACTTTGACATCCATTTTCACAAGAGTTAGTATTATTTTTTCTGAAGGACGAAAGACTATCCTCAATCAAGAACAAGAGTTAGGGTACCTTCACACCAACCTTTAGGTTAGGTTAAATTTGTTATTTTAACGGCTATTTGTTCACACTACAAGTTAAGT
>JAANSK020255975.1:0-12772 GCA_011763485.2 Isoetes engelmannii
ATCTGAATGGCATATTCACAGGATTATACCTAATGGCTCCTCCTTACAAAGGGTATGCCCTTCGGGCAACCCAAAAATACTCCAATATTTTGGGGTATTTTTTGAAAATGCCCTTAATTGTTTAAAAATTGTTAAAATACCCCTCTCCTTCAGTCGAACAACACTATAACTATAATCAAATCCTGTAATGCTGGTGTTCTCATTTTTTATGGAATGAAGTTCATTGCTAACCTCGGTGTCCTTGCTAACAAGGCGGAGGGCAATTTTCCCTTATCAAAATGCCCTTAATTGTTTTAAAATTGTTGAAATGCCCTACTGCCATGATTCTCCATTGGTCCGGCAACAGATTCCATCATTTTGAATCTGTCTAACTCTTGGTCGAACAGCAGACTGAGCAGAGGGCGAAGGGAGCTGTTTCAGGAGAGAAAAACAAAGGGGCGATGCTTGGTGGTCGGTTTTGGACAGAAGGTATAACGGGTGATCTGTGACTGGAATAGCCTGAAGGCGAATCAGGTGGTCGTTTGGAGCTTGAACTGGTCGCTGCAACTTACAGGTGATCAGAGTTGCGTAGAGCAAGGGGGATTCACCGTTTTTTCCGTATAAACCATGTGCATGCACGGGAGGGGGGTTTTTTGGACCCAATTCCGTACATATACGGTCGGTAGGGGGTCCTTTTTTAGGTTATTTTGGGACTAGCCTAGGTAAATTTTATTCGGAAGGGGTCAAAACTAGCTTTTAAAAATCCGTATACAGGGGGGTTTTTTGCTACCTCTTGCACGCAGATGGCATACCCCCCTTATACATGAGTGCATCCCCTGGGGCGTAGAGGGGGAGCAGCCCGGATTGTTGGGACTGGGGTATTTGATTGGAGCTCGGAATTGCCTTCAGAGGAAGAATCGAAATCCAGGTGAGAGCATAAATGGCTGGACGGTTTCAGTATTCTAGAAGCCCAAACAGATTGGGAAGGTCGGAGAAGCCTGTAAGTGTGCTGCCTGGATTTGCTGGGGTAAATTAGGATGGACACGGTTTATCGTTGAAACCTGGTATTTGATATTGGCGATCTTGTGCATGCCCATAACTAACAAATACAGGTGGAATTGACTCCAAAGATAACCGAGTGCATCAGCGTATGAATTTGGAATCAGAATTGAAAACATTTTGAAGATAATTAGATGATTACAGTGATTAGAGGAGTACCGAAGCCAGAATTGCTGTCAGTTATATGAATGGAAGCACCAGATCGAGCAATTTGACTTTGAAACAGGGAAAATCACAGGCAAGAGTTGTAAACTAGAGGGAGCTTTTATCCTGTGCCACAATTTCTTATTTAAAGTTCCGTATTAAAACAACAGATTGTGGCCTTGAATTTGATCCAAAGTGCAGGGCATCATTCTAATGTCCACTGAGGCGGACACTGAGGTTAGCAATGAACTTCATTCGAGCATAATTACCGGATTTGATTACAGTTACAGTGCTGTTCGACTCAAGGAGAAGGGTATTTTAACAATTTCTAAACAATTAAGGGTATTTTCATAAATACCCCAAAAATATTGGGGTATTTTTACAATTTTCCCTATATACAAAGAAGAGAGCATTTTTTACAAAAAGACAACCTGGATATATTTAATATAATATGATATGATTGAAAGAAGAAGTACTTTGACAATTGTAGACAGCAGTAGTAGTCCAGTCGTTATAAACATGCCATAAACAAATAATTTTAAATTTGTCGGTCTTCAAATATAATGAAAATAAGGCGCCATTCCACACTGCCGGAACTGGCTATGGCAGCAGCCATCTTGTTTCCGTTCACTCTAATCCTCCCCTTTTTTGCATCCTCGCAGCAATTTGTACAATATCGGTTAAATCAGACAATCTACAACAGCGGACCAATCTTAAATCTCGACAATGGATTGAGAGGGCGTCCCACTCCATTTGCTAGCAATGCATCTGCTTCACAAGATGCCACACACGGCATGTTCTTTGTGAGCGAAGATGGAAAAAATTATTCCCTTGCAGTTCTTGCATATGATAGCAACTCAGATGATTCTTATTCCGGCGAGGTCATTTGGAGGGCAAACCAGAGCAGAGGAGTGAGCGATGGAGCCGTTTTAGAATTAGGTCTGGATGGAAACTTGTTGCTCAAGGATTCTGATGGCGAAATTGTATGGCAAACAGGAACACAAAACCGTGGAGTCCGGCAGTTGGAGGTTAGTGACCGTGGTAATTTCATTCTTAGTGATTCTACTCATGGCAAGATCTGGATGACCTTCGATAGCCCAACTGATACGTTAATCTGCACCCAAGTTCTAAAACAGGGAATGCGTCTTTCAAATGGAGATTACTCTTTGGTTTTGGATAATACCAGTTTGGCCATGTACTATAAATCTAGCTTCAAATATCAAGAATGGAACTGGACTTCTGTTTTGCTAAATTCCTCAGAGGTTATCTATCTTGCACTTTGTTGTGATGGAAGTAAGCTTGCCCTGCAGCTCAGGTCAGACTATGTTAATGTGAATCAGTTAAACAAACTTGTAAATGTGACCAGCTGTAGCAGTGCAAATTCGGTAGTGAATACCCTGTTAGAAATGAGTACTTCTAATCAGTTATCATATGCTGCCTTTGTTAAGTTAGATTCTGATGGCCAGCTTGAAGCATCAAAGTGGGTGATTAGAAAACAGCAGTTTCAAAGCTGTGATCTTCCTAGAAGCTGTGGAGCATATGGATTGTGTAACAGAAGTACCTGCAACTGCCCTGATTATGCATATTTTGAGCTTACAGACCCTTCAAAACCTGAATCTGGTTGCAGAAAGTTGTCAAACTATTCTACTGACAGTGGTTCATGCAAATCCCAGAGCTTGACTGCTCCAATACAAGGGATTGGCTACATAGCAATTAAGTATACAAATTATAGCATATGTTCTCTTAATCAGTGCAGAAATCTCTGCTTACAGAACCAGAGTTGCCAGGCTGGTTTTTACCAAAATCATACAAACAAATGCTTTCAGTTTAATGAAATTGAGACGCTTAGAACTGCAAACTCAAGCAATATGGCATTTTTCAGGATCTGTACAGGGTCTAAATCTTCTTCACTGTTAAGCACAAAGGCATCACTATTAGTTGGAGTTCTTGTGGGGCTGTTTATATTAACCATTTTACCATTAATAGCTATATACATAATATGCAGAATGAGAAGGTTTGATGCTAATGATTACGATGATGAAGACGATGGTATGTTGAAATCCATGTTATCAGAAACTGCTTTGAGGAGATTTACATATAAAGAACTTGAAGAGATAACCATGGGATTCTCTGATTTGCTTGGCAAAGGGGGATTTGGACTTGTCCACAAAGGGAAATTACCAAATGGTCAATTAGTTGCAGTAAAGAAACTTGAGTCAACAGGGCAGAGCATCAAAGAATTCTACGCTGAAGTTTCAGTATTGAGCAGAGTGCATCATATGAACCTTGTCCAGTTAATAGGCTTCTGTGCAGAAAGAACAAAAAGAGCCCTCATTTATGAGTACATGCCAAATGGATCTCTAGACAGATGGCTTTATAATTCTGGTGATCAGTCTATTACCCTAGATTGGCAAACTAGATTAGACATTGCAGTGGGAGCTGGGAAAGGAATTGCTTATCTGCATGAAGAGTGCAATGAAAGAATTGTTCATTTAGATGTGAAGCCTCAGAACATACTTCTGACTGAAAATTTCTATCCCAAAGTAGGAGATTTTGGACTGTCTAAACTCATGGACAGGGACCAAAGTTTTGTTATGACAACAGTGAGAGGAACAAGGGGATATTTAGCACCAGAATGGTTCACAGAAGGTTCCATTAACGAGAAAAGCGATGTGTACAGTTTTGGTGTAGTTTTATTAGAGTTAGTTAAAGGATCTAAGCCTAATGATGTCAAGACAGGGGATTTATGGAATTGGAGCCACAGTGATAAGGAAATGGAGGAATTTGTAGATAAGAGAATGGTGGAATCTTTAGATATTGAACAGGCAAAATGGGTGCTAAGAATAGCAGCTCTATGTGTTAACAGAGATCCTCAGGCCAGGCCTGCCATGTCTGATGTGGTTGCTATGCTTGAGGGCAGAATTGAAGTCCCTGATTTCAAATCTGGCTCCGCATGTGAGATTTATAAGACATTTGAGGTCACAAGCAGTGGCTTGACATCTGTAGTGGATAGGGACAAAATATGCAGTCCCAGATAGTGCATTGCTTGCACCCTCACAGTTGTATGTACTTTACATGTATCAGTGTTCTCGTCCTATATACAAAGATGATGGAATCCAAGGTTATTTTATGAGCTGGATTTCACTAGGAAGGCACATCAAATGTTATTCCTGCAAGCTTTATGGCCCACAAAAAATAGCCAGCTTTTTTAGGCTATATATACACATCAAAGCATGGATGGGAGGGGTTGAAGGCCACGTGTCGTTGGGCATCGCGAGACGCTTGGTCGAATTCCGGGATCTCATTTTGTAGGAAATCCATCTTCAAAGAGTGCATTCTGTAAGATTCCGGTAGATGGGTTTTTGGCCTTAATGCCAACATTTGGGTTCGCTCACTTTTAGCCTTGGTTCGGGAAATTCCGGGGAACCCTTGTAAGCCTTCGGACAGATTTGAGATTTAGCTTGTCACCTTAAGAAACACAGGAAAAGTTCCTGCCATTTTCCTTGGGTTTTCCGACGGAATAGCAGATAAGTACAGTAGTGTGCCGGATAGGTCTAGAACAACAGGAAATGTGCTGGTTTAGGCCAAAAAATTTCCCGAACTAAGCTTTTAGCGATCCCAGTGGTGACAATCGCTCGAGGGGTCCCTGGGAATAACTCCAGGATGTGTACTCTAGGATCGTCCATATGGCATTCTCGATTGCCGATATGGTTGTGGGGATTCCAGGCAATCGGATTGTGTCGGATATCTCGGAGCGAGGTACCTGACGGGACTACTGACATTTACAGGCGGTTGCAACGACGAAGATTTGTTGTCGAATCTGACACATGTCAAGTACGACATAATGGGGGGCCTGATAACGGTTCCCTGCGCGAGGAGAGTAAACATCAGGATCTTTCAAATCAGGGATAGCTAATTAGACATTCTTGGTGGCTGGAAAAGTTTGTTGCGGGATCTCGAATGTCCATGTTGCGTCGGGTATCTCGGGTGAAAATATCTTTATCCTAGTTTCAGTCACAAAAACGCCCTTCCCGCAGAATCACCATCCTCCAGGAACGGATTCCGTTTCAGAGACTCGTTTGGGGTACCTGACATTGTCAGGTGGTAGATCTCAGCCGTTGGTATGCTGGGGTCATCCTGGCCATCCAAAACATCCCTTTCGACGGAATCACTACGGACGAATACTTCCGGAAGGAATCACCTCCCGAAATATTCCGCCAAATGAAATCACCATCTAATTATTTCAAATTCCATTTTTGCCCCCAGACACAATTCCAGTTTTGCCCCATTTTTGTGGGCTATGGCGGATGGTAGAGGCGGACCTCTGGAGGCGGATACCTAGTTCCTCATCTTGCCGGATGCTGGAGGTGGACCTCTGGAGGATGCCAGGCAACATTGACATTTCAGGTTTTGTTTCAGGTTTTGTGAGCTATGGCAGGATCGACCTTTCACGTTTTTGTTTCAGGTTTTGTGGGCGATGGTCATTCCGGTGCTCTGCCCAGCCGCAATTTGCTGCAAGCTTTTCCGAATCCAAATGCTTTGCCAAACCCAAATCTGGCCGCTGCTTATGCTGCCCTTCAAGCTTGGAAAATGGCAATTACAGGGAATCTGCAGGGCATTACTGCTACCTGGATTGGGTCGGATGTGTGCAATTGCAAAGGGGTTTTTTGTTCTCCGCCAACTGCATCCGCCTGCGATCAGGTTGTTACCTGAATAGTTCTGAACCATGGTTATTTGACTGGAGAATTGGTGCCCGACTTGGGATGGCTTTCTCAGCTGGTTCTGTTTCATATCAACTCAAACTATTTCTGTGGTACAATTCCTGAAGCCTTTGGGTACCTGACACAGCTTTTCGAGCTCGATGTTAGCAATAACCGGCTTTCCGGTCCCTTTCCTTGCGTCGCTTTGAATCTTCCTATTCTCAAATACTTGAATCTTCGATATAATACTTTCGAAGGCGAGCTTCCTTCTGCATTGTTTGACAAAAAAATTGATGCGATTTTTGTGAATAACAACAAATTTACGGGCTGTTTGCTTGATAATCTGGGCAATTCGCCCATTTCGGTGACAACTTTTGCAAACAATAACTCTGGTGTTGGTGAGGCTCTAGTGAGGCCGATCTGGCCTGGAGTTTCGAATCCTCCAGCCGTGAAGAAAACAGAACAGAACATAACAGGGAAGAGGGTTCAGGCAGAACTTTTTTTGGGCACATTGATTTGGTTTTTCTTTTGTTCATGACCTTAAAATTCTTCTTCTGGTGGGAAAGTAATGTACTCAGGAAGCAGCAAAAAGTTCTTCTGCTCAGATTGATCCATGCCAATTTTCTTCATAGATTGATCCATTGCCAGTTTTTTTCTCGGATTGATCCATTGCCAATGTTTCCTCTTGTAGACAGATCTGCCATGGCCATGGTATTTTGAAATTATATTGTGATTTCACGGGGCAGAATATTCTGAGGATGGTGATTCCACGGGGCAGGATATTCGACACAGTGATTCCGTCCAGTGGAATATTTTTGTAGTAGTGACAGTGAGGGATATTTCGAGAGGTGATTCCTTGGGAAAGTATTCGTCGATGGTGATTCTGCCAAAAGGGATCTTTTGGACCATCTGACAGTGTCAGGTACCTGTAACGGGGTCTCCGGAACGGATCCCGTTCGCGGAGGCTTGGTGATTCCACGAGAAGGGCGTTTTTGCGAAGGAATCACTGAAACTAGGGTAAAGACATTTTCACCCGGGTATCTCGGATTGGAATGGGAAAATGGCTAGTGCGACGACGGAGAACACTAGCTGACAACCAGGAGAAATGGCTTTGAAGTAATGGGACAAAGAGAGTTATATGCTAAAGTTTCAGCATTAAGCCGAGTCCATCATATGAACCTTGTCCCGTTAATATGCTTCCATGCAGAAAAACAAGAAGAGCCAGTTAATAAGTTTATGTGCAAAATGAACAATAAGAGCCCTAATTTATGAGTACATGCGAAATGCATCTCTAGACATATGACTATGGTGACCAATCTATTACCTTAGATTGGCAAACTAGATTAGACAATGCAATGGGAACTGGGAAAGAAATTGCTTATTTACATGAAGAGTGCAATGAAAGAATTGTTCATTTAGATGTGAAGCCTTAGAACATAGTTCTGGCTGAAAGTTTTTATCCTAAAGTAGATATTTTGGAATGTCTAAACTCATGCACGGGGACCAAAGTTTTGTTATAACAACATTGAGAGGAACAAGAGGATATTTAGCACCAGACTATTTCATAGAAGGTTCTGTTAATAAGAAAAGCGACGTGTACAATTTGATGTAATTTTATTAGAGTTAGTTGGAGGACCTAAAGCCTAAGGATGTCAAAGCATGGGATTTATGGAACTGGAGCATAGTCACAAGGATATGAAGCACTATTTTGTTAACTTGTGAACTTTCCAGCAGTCTATATTGTCCTCAAATGGCCTTGAAGGCCAAAGAACCTATTGAACACGAAAAATTAAGATTTGAATATATGTAGTGAAAGCCTAACGGCTTTTTCTTGTAAACCTAAATTTGGCGGCCGCTCAATTTTGCAATGCGTGATTTGGGGTTTAGTTAAGTAATCGAAGGTTCAAAACACATTCCATCAAACATTTACAGTTAAAGATGACACTGAGGGATGAAACCTAGATAACATATTACAAAATGTGTACAAAAATATTACACGGGCAGGTTCTCGAATTGGGCATTCGCCCAATATCTGTTGTGAATTTCGGAAAATGTCCCTTCTTCATGTCATGAAATTGGGCCAATGCCCAATTTCAGAATCCTGGAGCAGTCGAATCATGACTCCAGTTCCCCTTCCTCGTTCGCAATGTCAACAATTTTATTATTAATTGTTGCAGGAAGAGCGGCCTTCATCTTGTTGTCGAACTCTTGGGAACTTAGAACAGTATGTTTTTCCAGGATGTCTTCTTGCTTTCATCCTCATTCCCGTCATTTTGATTCATTTCTTCATCTTTCAACATATTCTCTTTGTTTATTTTTTCTTCATTGCCCGGCCGGTCATCGAAGTCACCATCTTTCTCTATCATCTCTCTCTGATTCTCTATCCCTCTGGATAGGCACGGCCTTCTGCCCTTGACCGTCATGGGCTTCTTCATGCTGTTCTTGTGTTACCATAATCTTCTTGAGCCCATCGTCACCCATTGCCGAATTAAATATTATGCTAGCATCAAAGACTTCCTGAGTTGATACTATATCCGCACCTGCAAGTTCATTGGTTCTCTCTTTTTTTCCTTCTGAAAGTACTTGGATCACCCAGGGCCAGTCCTCCCATGCCCGACACATCCTTAAACTTCTCCAACAATGAAATTTTGCTTTCTTGCATACAGACTGAAGGCTGCCCAATTCTTGAGATGAATACGGATGAGGTGTTTGCTGCAGCTCAGTGGGTAAAGTAATGGAAGTTCCTGCTTTGTTTTTTGGCTGTGCCAACTTCTTCGACTTTCGAGCTATTGATTTCTTTTCATCCAGTATGTCCTCAAATTGCTCGAAGAATTGTGAGAGCTTAGCCTGGTACTTCTGATCCATTTCAAGGGAGTACGCACGATAGCCCTCGCATATGGTAGCCGTGCTGAATGCTCGACCAGTAAGGAAGTTAAGCATATTACACCCCTCCATCATAAGTTTCTTCGTTATCTATGTGCAAGTCTTAGAGTCCAGATGCACAGGCAAGTGGGGACCAGTGTTTTTTTTCAGCCGAAGGACGGTAGAAACAGGAGCCTGTAAGGGAATAGATCATACAGTCAGAAAGTAGTAGAGTTGCGCAAATTGAGCAACTCTACTACTTGCATCAAGCAACAATGGTGACATTTATTTTGAACCATATACCAGGTCAAATTGGCCGTCAAATTGGACGGTCGCCCAATTTGACGCCGACATACCTAGCTCACACTTCGCGTTAGAAATTGCTTTGTGCACCTCATCGGCAGAACGCAAGAATGAGGGCAACCTGAAATTTTCTTGTGGATGGTCTGTTGCTGCAAACCTTATGTCTATCTCGGGCAAAGTATCACGTGAACACGGGAGATATAAAACATCAATACCAGAGCTTGGAGCTCTTTACCCTTAGTTGAAGGAGCAATCTTGTGCGTAATGTCTTGATAATTTCCTACCCAAATACGGCTGCCATTGTCTATGGACCTCATTGCTGAAAGGCACAGATTGAGTTGATCCGGAGATACAAATCCAACTATCCAAGTCCTTGATCTGTAAGGAGGTTAATCTAATCAAGAAACTTCTAGTAGTCCTCTTTACTCCATTTCTTGACATGCCTGAAGTCACAAGCCACCAACCTGGCAGACGTGATAACAACATCGATGCATAAGCCCTGAGCATTTACCTGATAAGTCCTGAAGTGTTTGCTCCTTTCATCCGGTTTATCCTCAAGGTATTCATCCACCTTAGCCACAAGGATAGGGGGCTGGATTTCCTTCTTGCCTTCCTTGCGACTCATCACCCAGGTGTTGGCGCTGTTGGCACTAGCAATAGATTCTCTGTGAAAATTGGGTACACTTCTCTCACACCAAAAACTTTTGGGAAATCCATCTTCTCTTCGTCAGTAAATAGATGACCAAAGCTCTTTTAACAGTCCCTATCTTCCTAAGGTCCTCTGCCCTTGTCTTGAACTCTCTCAAGGGGGATGCACTCATATATAGGGGGGTATGCCATCTGCGGCAAGGGGTAGCAAAAAAACGCCCCGTATATGGATTTTTAACAAAGCCAATTTTGATCCCTTCCGAATAAATTTTACCTAGGCTAGTGCCCAAAACTCTAAAGAAGGGACCCCCTACCGAACATATATTTACGTAAATGGGTCAAAAAAAACCCCCTCCCCAGCATGCAGATAGGTTAAAAACGGTGAATCCTCCTTGAACTCTCTGTCCGCTATAAGACGAACTACATTTCACCCATGTTGTGCCTGCCAAGATCTCTGCTAGAAGGCGTTGCAAATCCGCCGTATGTATGGAGTTCATTGGTCGGCAGAAGGTGTTGCCAAATGTCTGAGACGGTCTTTGACCTCGATACGATCACCCTTCTCATCCTTCAAATGATCGTCCACAAATAGTTGAGCCATTTGCTTAACTCTAATCCACGTATCCTCTTCCGAGTGTATGAAGTAATCGTAATCCTATAGAGAAGCTTTCTTCAACGTCAATTTCGCTACGACCACCCAATCACGAAATCAAAGATCACGTTTTTAAAGCTCAATACCATAATACATATTCCAAATTGGGCGACTGCCCAATTCGTATCTTATCTGGCCATATAGACATGGAAGGGAAGAGTGCAAGCAAGCAAATTGGGAGACATAACAGATATACATATGGCAGCGAATGGCTTAATTGGGAGGACGGCCCATAAATCTTCCCATAAGAGGCATTTTTAAACTCACCGAGTAAGAATCCCTTGCGCTTGACCCCTCTTGCCTTTCTTTGGACATCCATAAAAGTTGAACTGGTTCCTTAGCTGTTGTCATTGCTCGAAGTATACATCTTCATGGATTGTCCTCTTGGCAATATCATTTTTTCAAGGCTGATTTTGACATATTCTATTTGGGTTTAGGCTACACGACAGAATTCTAAATCGCTTCTTGCCATAGAAGATCTGCATAAGCCCGGCTTCCCTCTTTCTTTCCTTTGGCCATTGGAATGCCTGAGCCACGAACATTTGAGCCACAACAATGGTGTGGTTGCCATTTACTATCCAGAATTTAGCGCCTTCAAGTTTGCCTGCTTTTTTTCATTTAATCGCCCAATTGGTATGGAGGTCATAGGGCACAACATCTAGACAAGGAGGATGCATTGGATGAGTGATGAAAGAATCCATCAACGTGTTCATGTGTTCCGCACTAATGACACGACAAGTCATGTTTGCGGATGCTTGATGCATCTTGAATATGTCTATCTCCATCTCAAATTTGACACCAGGTAGATATAGCCTATTCTTCGACTTAATGTTCAAGACGGTGCTTTGTGAAAGATTCTCTGCTCTCTTGTGTTAGGCCACCAGCTGCGAGGATACCCGCACCACCAACATCTGCTGTGAGGCCTCCTTAGAAGGGCTGCTAGTGTCACCAGGTGTTGTCACACCTTCTTCTGTTTCATCTGGACTGCTAGGGCTGGCTGATGGCATGTGAATTGGACTTTGCCTTTTAATAGAACCTGGAGAACTGACCTCGGCCTTACACTTGAATTGTATAGTGGGGTGGTCAGTGAGTTTCAACCTCTTAATGCCAGTCTCTCTTGTATCTCTGTTGAGGCGGTGTTACTTGAGAAAGATGTATATTTTTTCATACCTCCAAAACAAAGCATCTCCTGTGGTGAGCAGTAAGTTGGTGTCCTCTTCTTCTTGGCATTGGGCACCGCTAAAACGCATGGTTTTTTTTACATCAATCTTCTCTTCACTTTTTTTTAATCTCTGGGGCTGCCTCCTTTGGTTTTTTCTTATGTGAACCTAGCTTTTAACCATTCAGTGTTATGGGCCTTGGGAGCACTTTTGTCATGGTACGTCATGAACAAGGCCTTTGACCTTGATATCTTATGTTCAAGGTACCACTGCCGCACTTCCATAAAACCCTCTACAATATCTAGTGGGTCTGTTAGGTCAGACTTCTCCAATGATTCATAATACTCTAGAAACCAACCTTTTGCCTTGCACGACTGTGGAGAATCATCAAGGTTGATTGTCATGAAAGCGGGTCTATAACATTCAAACAATAAAGAATACTGTACAAATGCCTTGTCCTTTAAGTCCTCCACGTAAGCAGACACAAGTTCAGCATCGTCCTCGTCTATAAACATTTCTATAGTTATGCCCATGTTCGTGGGCTTCTTTCCTCCTTTATTGGCCAAATACAGACCTAGGTCTTTACTCTTGTTAGTTAGGCTATCCGGATATATATTTCCCACCTCCACACACCACTCATGAGACTTCTTTAGACAATGAACCTCATGAGGCACAACATCTATTCCTTCGCACACTTCAGTTTCTTTCTTGCCTGAGTATTTGTCCATTTCACCTGACGTTATTGTAGCAAACCCTAGTCCGAAACCTGGGCTTCCTTGCCGTCTGCTTCATCCTAGTCATAAAACCCCCATGCACGAAAGGAAAATATCAAATAAACGCATAGACTAGCAACTCTGAAAATAGAAAAGTAATTCCAAATTAGGCGAACGTCCAAGTTGGTGAGACGGAAGCCTTATTGCATTTATTTAACAAGGAGATGCAAATTGGGCAGACATCCAATTTGGTGAGAAGAAGAACCTATAGCTATTTATGTAACAAGGACTCGCAGATTGGGCGCGTGCCCAATTTGGCTGATAAACGCAATATGTTGGGAATTCCAGGATTGGCAAATTGGGTGATCGCTCAATTTGCCGAATTATACAAGAAAGCTTGAAGATGCATTTGATAAGCAAAATAGACTCCCGCCCAATTTGCATCTCAGCTGTCACGAACCTAACCGGAATACTCGGGAACGAAATACACGGAAACAGAAATACAGAAATACAGAGATGAACGCCAAGATCTGGCAAGAATATATTGTACAATGA
>JAANSK020255986.1:0-12772 GCA_011763485.2 Isoetes engelmannii
TACATGTAAATTACAAATCTTTATGTGTACTGTATTTACTATATTACGAGCCCGCGTGTCCATGTTTTGTCGCGACCCCGATCTTTTTGACCTTATATCGCGTGCTCCAGACTCATATAATATTTTAGCATCATCTGAAACCGTCAGTTTTATGCGAAGAAGCGGTTACCTAGAAGCTTAGCTTGTTTTTTTTTGGTAAATTGTGTTGCATGAGTGCTTTTTTGCTTCTAAGGTAGCTGGACCGTTTGAAAAGTGTCCTTTATACGCTCCTAATTTGCTATTTCGAGCAAAATGAGAATGTACGGATTCTCAAATTAATGAATTCATGCATAATAGTTCCATGTGTGGCTAGAGAATGTGGCCACCCGTGACCAACATCCATACCTGACTTAACCCCCCAAAATCCATAGGTTATGGCGACACCTGCATCTATAATTGAGTCAAAGAACAATATTTCGGATGAATTCCTAATCATCGGGTGTCAGATCCATATTCGGCTCACACACAATGACCGACTATAAGCCTAGTACACCAAGACGATATCCATCCTTAGCTGTATCACGCCACCACTTCACTATTATATCCTTTATTTGGTGCTCAATCACATCATAACACCTACAGCCCGGTGGGCTCTATGCATATGCCACATTTATTGGGATTTACGGGGTTCTAATTAGGAGCATCTACTACAATTTTAATGGCTCTTTTAGGTCTCTATCCTCCCTTAATCCCACAAGCACAAGAGTTGCAGCAAAGAACTACCTTTAATTCATTCATAACTTTAGTTGCTGATTAACATAAGAATTAACCATTTATCCACACAATCAAGGAACAATTCCTATCTAGAAACTCATCCTAGCTACTCCTAATAACCAGTATCCTCGCTGGATCCATTGGTACGGAAATTACTCATCTTCTCTAGCTATTCAAGCTGGTGGACCTTCTTTCAAGGTGGCTGCTCCTTCCCCAAATCAATTTGGGGCAGATTGAGGCTGAAGCCCCAAATTGATACAACCAAATATAGTAGGTTCTCCTATAATAATTGAAAAAGTTGTGGTTGGATGGGCCGCCTTCTATAACTGAACTTGAAAAATGGATTCCTAGCATGCTAAGGATAGCAAGTCGTCCCGACATAAGGAATGGCCTTATTCCCATATGAGAGGAGAAAACATCACATCTTGATGTTGAAGCAGCTCATGTGCACGCAGTTTTAGAGGATAGTTCCCAAGAAATTCAGATACAAGATGTTCATGATAAAGCTGTAGAATTGGAGTCTGTAGAAGCCAAGCCATATACAATCATATCCTATCATGCATATATGCTTCCCTTTCCTAGGATGCATGCAACTATGCCCAACCCCATCTGCATGATCCCTATCAGATCTAACACTCAGAAATGCATGTTTACCTTCGAGGCCAGAAACAATAACATCGTTGATGGTGCGTCATTGGCATTGCTTTATAAAGTCCGGGTAAGTCTTATTTAAATTTTGTTCAAGAACCCATGTTGCATCTTCGGTTGGTAAGTGTGTCCACTTGACCAAGTATTGCAATATTTGAGTTCTCCTTGTCTACTTATAGGCATTGTCCAAAAGGGCCTCAGAAACAATCTCAATCTGTTCTTCTGCAATCTCAATATTCAAGGATCTCATCTGGATCGGGTGTATGTTTCTTTAGCAGACTGACGTGAAAGACTTTATGGACTTTAAGATGTGCAGGGAGGTTGAGTTTATAAGTCGGAGTGTCTACACGCTCAAGGATCTCAAATGGTCCCGCCCATCTAAGTTAGAATGTGAGATGTAAGACTTACAGTCCTTTAACTTACGTTTTAAAAATGTGGGTTGTATTTTTAACTTGGATTTGTCAATTTGTTTAAGTTGGTATTTGAATGGAGTGTTTATTTTCGCTTTTCTATGAATTATGCAGGTAAAATTCAATGATTTGTAGTTGCAGACAAATTTCAAGGCCATTTCCAGGTCTTTCGTTTGTCATTCTTAAATTCGTACTTCTCATGAAAGATCAGATCCATTGTTCCAGCGCCAGGGCAATACCTATTCTTCAGCTCCCAAAAAATTAATAATCATTCTGATTTGGAACAGGCTCTAGTTGTTGATTTCTATAGGTATGGAGCTGGATTGGTCTTTAGAATGTTCAAGGGCCCCTCCGGTACAGCTATCGAAGCTTGCAACCGCTGGAGAAATTATGAATTTGGAAAATATTGTGCTGCTTTGAAGGTTCTTGCTGATAAGGCTCTTGACGTGGCAAGCAGTCTTGTGCTGCAAGAGGCTGAGAAGGTTTTATATAAAAAACAAATAATTGAGCAAGAGTTGCTAATCGTTTACCATAATCCTTTAGCACAAGATACCTTGAAGGCATATTACAAAAACTTATATGGTAAAATTTTTGAAGGATGTTGTAGCTAAAGCTATGAAAATGGCAAAAGGTTTATACATTGGAAAATAAAGCACGAACATATCTCCCGTAGTGAGAAATTAAACTTGTGTGAAACACTATGATACATGTTACAAAATAAATTCATTGGACAAGTAGGCTGTTGCTTTGATTACCTATTGCTTGGGGCCTCGATTACTTTCGCAACGTATAACTATTACATACTATTGCAATGATCATAGAATATTTAAAGTTCATTTGGTCTAGGGAACAAGGGTGGTAAAATATGGGCATAAGTATTTAGGTGAATGATATTTTAGATTATGTTGTCAAGGTCATGATAGTATTACATGCAATATTGTATAGATTGTAGTGATACATTGACTCTTGGGCTGTTCAACTATGTCCAAAATGAATACTTTGAAGTGAAAAGGCCAAATGAAGTGTGCATGTTTGAAAAGGTTGTCCACAACAACAAAGAATTATGTAAGATAAGATACAATGCAAGTGTAGTTTAGTGTCGTTCGCAATATCGAACATTAGAAAAACTTAGCAGTGGATATTTTCTCTCCGTGGACGATAAAAAATCTATTCTATTCTATTCTATTCTATTCTATTCTATTCTATTACATGCAGTTGGATGCGGTTGGACGTTAATAGTGGGTCCAACCTCACATCTCTAGAACCAAAGAAATGTTCGCGGCTGCCGCGCTAAATTTCTTGTATGTATAAAGCTTTCCAAGCTTGTTCATGAGACTCTGATCTATGTGTTTCAAAAAGTTTTTTTTGACCAGATAGACTCTATTGCCATTATGAATTTTATGAGTAAAATTTTTTACTTCACTTCTTATTATTTCGATTGACATGTATAGTAGCAGGACATGGTCGATTAGGAATCTAGAAATCCGGTTAGGTTAAGTGACAACAAGAGATTTTTCTGGATAAGGGAAAGCCCCTCTGGGCTTGATTCTGGAGGGGAAAGCAGGCTGACGCGCGGAGCGCGCTGCTTGACCCTCTGGAATCAAGCCCAGAGGGGCTTTGCCCTACCGTAAAAGAAGGTAAGAAAAAATCTAGGCGGGGAAAATTACCAGAATCGGGGGTAAAAACAGCAGAATCGATGGTAGAAGTAGCTGAATCACGGAGAATGATCGAGTAAAATCTTCTTCGCCGCAGTAAAAACTCTGCACTCGTTGAAAGTCCTTTGAAAATTTTGAAGGCGACATTCTTTAAAAGAAATGTTGACATGTGGCGTGGCATCATTGGGTCCGCGGCCTGGATTTTTTTAACCTTCCGTTACATATGGTGAAAAAAGTTTGCCAAACAGTAGAGAACCGGGGTAGGGCAAAAGGCAAAGGGAAGGGGAAAGGGTGCCCAATACATAAAACCCATACTGGTGGGCACCCTAATAACTAGTACTTGTATAAGTCAAAGGTTAATTAAGCAACATGGAATGTTCAACATTAGGAACCAACCTAGCTGTAGAAATGAAAGTTCGAACCTCGCGCCTAGACGCCACAGCCATGGCTGCGTGAGTCGTGACCTACTGAAGGTCTGGCTATGGCGGCATTTGCTGTCTCCACGTCTCTTTTACTTCTTCCCTTTATGTACTGGACACCCCTGAGCTCCTCCTATGGCAGACATTCTGTTTTTCTACTCGCTGCTTTTTCTTTCCTTTGCAGCTCTATCGCATCAATACACCCAATTCGATCTCAAGAATGTTTCCAACACTGGTTCCTTGTTAAATCTAGACAACGGATTGAGTGGCCGATCCACTGGCATTGTCGGCAATAATACCAAGGATGTGCAGCATGGCCTCTTCTTCGTGACCAAGGATGGAACAAGCTATACTCTCTCAGTTATTGCTTATGATCCTACAGAAGGAGACTCATATTCTGCAGAGGTTATTTGGGAAGCAAATCAGACCAGGTCAGTCGGCTATGGAGCAGATCTTGAATTCATAAATGGAAATATGCTTCTTAAAGATTCAGGCGAAACAGTATGGCAAACAAATACTGCAAACAGAGGTGTTAAATTTGTGCAGGTTAGTGATCGTGGTAATATTGTTCTTGTCAATACCACAGGAAATAGTGGCAACAAAATATGGATGACCTTTGATAGCCCTACTGATACCTTGGTTTGTAGCCAAGTGCTTAAATATGGTATGCATCTTTCCAGTGGTAATTATAGCTTAGTTTTGGAACAGAGCAGATTAGCCCTCTTTTATAAGTCCACTTTGATTTCTCAAGAATGGGCATGGAATGATACGTTGAAGTCTTCAGTTTTCCTGACCTTTTGTTGCGATCAGAGCAATCTTATTCTTCAGCTGAGATCTGATGTGAGTACGGTAAGTGAGTTTCTGAAGTTTAGTACCGACAATTGTACAAATACTTCAGACCTTGTGGTGGAGAGTATCTTACAATTAAAAAGTTCAAACGAATTTTCGAATTCTGCTTTTGTGACGTTGGAAAATGATGGTCAGATAAGTGCTAGCAAATGGGTAATTTCCAAACAGCTATCTCAAAAATGTGATTTGCTTACAGGGTGTGGTTCATATGGGCTGTGTAGCAATAGCACATGCAATTGTCCTAGTTATACTTATTTTGAAGCTTCAGTTAGTTCAGATCCTGATGCTGGTTGCAAACTGAAATCAAAACCATACACAGATAATTGTAAGAGCGCTTCATTCACTGCTACATTACAGGGGATAGATTATTTACCAAATAATCACTCTTCTTATCAGAATGTGTCCAGTGTTGAGCAATGTAAAAGTCTTTGTTTGCAAAATACAACCTGTCAGGCTGGGTTTTATAGGACTCACACAAAACAGTGCTTTCAGGTTAGCCTAGTAGAGAGCCTTATATCTGAAAATTCCAGCTATGTGGCATTCTTCAAAATTTGCACAGATTCATCTTTGTCTTCAGGAATAAGCACCAAAGCTGCAATAATTATAGGAGTTTGTGTAGGAGTTGCTGGATTGGGGATTATAACAGCAGCAACAATTTGTATCATTTGTTGGCGAAGATCTCATGCTGATGATGACTACTCAGAAGAATCCGATGGTACTTTAAGTGCTTTTCTGTCAGAATCAACCCTTAAGCGCTACACATACAAAGACTTAGCAGAAATGACGAATGGATTCTCTGTCATGCTTGGAAGGGGAGGTTTTGGTTCTGTCTACAAAGGAGTTCTAGCAAATGGCTCATTGGTTGCAGTGAAGAAACTCGAAGGAAGTGGACAGAGCAGTAAAGAGTTTTATGCAGAGATGTCAATCTTAAGTAGGGTTCATCATACAAACCTTGTTCAGCTAATAGGATTCTGTTCAAACAGGTCTAAAAGAGCCCTAGTTTATGAACACATGGCTAATGGATCTCTTGACAAATGGCTCAATCCCCCTAATCAACTCAGTTGGAAGACTAGATTAGATATTGCAATAGGGGCAGCAAAGGGATTGGCTTATTTGCATGAAGAGTGCAATGAAAGAATTATCCATTTGGATATGAAGCCACAAAACATTTTATTAGATGAAAACTTTTACCCAAAAGTGGGTGATTTTGGGCTTTCTAAACTCACTGAGAAGGACCAAAGTTTTGTTATGACAACTGTGCGGGGAACAAGAGGCTATTTAGCACCAGATTGGTTCACAGAAGGAGCTATTAGTGAGAAGACTGATGTTTATAGCTTTGGAGTGGTTTTACTAGATCTAATCATTGGATCTAGGCCTGATGAAATTTCAGCAAGAGCATTATGGGAATGTAGCCAAAGCCAGGATTTTTCTCGCATCATGGATAAGTGTGTAGTTGGTGAAGGGGTGAAACTTGAGCAAGTAAAGATGGCTATGGAAGTAGCTGCCTTGTGTGTTCAACAAGATCCTGATTCAAGGCCTGCCATGTCCCGCGTTGTTGAGATACTTGAAGGGAAGGTTGAAACTCCTCAAATGAAGTTTGAAGGATTTCGTTCAACTACTTTGGAAGAATCCATAGAATTATTAGATCTACATCCAAAGGAATTGTTGGAAGCAAAGACCAAGAGCTACAACAGCCATGTCATTTCCTTTGTTCCTCTCGGTCCAAGATGATACTGTGCTAGAAAATTTCTTTGATAATAAATTGAGCGCTGTGTCCCACCCACATGGTCTGTAAATAACATGTGCCATCGATAAATGGAATGTTCCACATGGCTTTGGTGTCCATGGGTATAATGTTGGGATTATATTTCTCCCATAGTTCATTTGGAGTATTTTTATTCTACATATATATATGTAGCACAGAAATACTAAGATGCATTTAATAATCAAGGGTTGCTGGAAGGGCATATCCTAGGCATGGAGGGGGTGGATGCATGGAGATTTTGCACAGAACCTTTGAGAAGACTCTTGTTACTTCTTGATATAGCTTCTTTATTCGGGGCTTTAAATCTCTATTTCAACACTTTCTTTTTGGGCCACACATCTACACCTTTAGATTCATCTTCCCAAGTGGTCTTTTTAACATTATTCCACTGAGAAGCGAGGCTGACATAGCATTGCATAGCCAAAGTTTGAATATGCAATAGTAGCGCAAGAAGGGGTCAAAGCTTGAACATGCAATAGTAGCACAAGAAGGTGTCAAAGCTTGAACATGCAATAAAGCAGTCAAACTGCCATAGCTATGCGTTAACTCTCCCTACGCAAGTCCATGTGTCTCCAAACCAAGGCCCTTGCTCATACCGCATAACGCTAAGGCCCTTCCAATCTCGGTTGTCAAATTGGCACATCCGACAACATCTAGCAGCATATTTCTGTCAACCCATTGCCCTTTGGGCAACCCAAAAAAACGTTCAGCCTGCTTTGATTTTGGGGAAAACGTTGTCTACTAAAAACAACACTAGCACCTACCAGAAAAGCATTAGGATCCCTGGGGAGAGTATGGTATCTGCGTATGAAGGGTAACCCCCCCCCCTCCCCGGCCCGCCTCTCGGGCCCCTCTTCCCATCCTCTCCATATAAATTCCAAAGTCTCTGGTGCATCTCGGTCATCTGATCTGATTCATGCCTCTGAATCCATTCATGCCATCCCAGAGTATGAAATTCCTCCCACGTGAACCCGACGTATAGGGGAAGGGAAGGGGGGAAGCCATTCTTGCTGCCCCCTCCACCTGCTAAATCTGGGAGCGCCGTTTAGGCGCGACCGGATTTAGCAGGTGAAGGGGGCAACAAGAATGGCTGACCCCCTTCCCTTCTCCAACGTCAAGCTAAGATGACTGGCTTCTCCAGGTTTTGTGCAGGCGGATGATTAGGTGAAGAGCAGGAACGCACACCCGGTTAGCTTGACGTAGGGAATCCCAACCGTGCAAATCTCGGCGTAAAGTAGAAAAAAGAAATCGCAGGAGCCAAACACTGGCGCTTCATGCTAACCCTCCGATCACGATCCTGGGATCGCCACTACATGATCCAGGAGCCAGATAACGTCAAGGCGTGATTCTACCAGATGGTATCCCGACTTGGAGATCCCAGTGAAGTAGTGAAAGCTAAGTACATTGGTCTACATTGAATACAAAGCAGCTACCACCTGCCAATATCTCCCCGAAGGTATCGCGGCAGAAAGGGTTAGCGGCATGTGCTCCCGAATTTTAGAACAATGAGCTTACATTCTTAAAGCCAAAAGTGTTTCGACATCGCGCGTTGCAACTGCGTTTGACTGGTCCCGACTGATACAAGTCAGGTACGGGAAAACAGAATGGCGAGAACGGCCCCTGTCGAAGATGGGAAAAAGCATGTTAGGGTGTGCCTTTATTTAGGGACTACAAAAGCACCCAAAATGGTAGCCAGGCACTCAGTACTGGGTACCTTTGTAATATCTCAATAAAGGATATGTTTTAACATTGTTGTATTTATAATGGCCTCCGATAATATTATGGTTATCTTAACTTTGAATATTAGTATGTCCTTGACTTTTATTTTGGATTTTTGAATTCACAATTATTATCGACAACTTCCTGCATATCCTTGTCACTGCGGCTCCAGTACTATAAATCCTCAATTTTGATATCATTAGGCTTAGAGCCTCCAACTAACTCTAAGAAAACAACACTAAAAATATATACAATAGTTTTTTCATTTATATCACTTTCTGTGAACCAATCTGGTGCTAAATATCCCCTTGTTCTTTTCATTGTTGTCATAACAGAACTTTGGTCCCCATTCGTGGGTTTATACAGTCCAAAATCTCCTACTTTAGGATAATAAGTTTCAGTTAAAAATTTATTCTGAGGCTTAACTTCTAAATGACCAATGCTTTCGTTGCACTCTTCATGTAAATAAGCAATGTTTTTCTAGCCCCCACTGCAATGTCTAATTTAGTTTGCCAATCTAGGGTAATAGACTAATTGTGCAAATTATAGAGCCATTTGTCTAAAGTTCCATTTGACATGTACTAAAAAAATGAGGGCTTCTTGTTTTGTTTGCACAGAACCCTATTAACTGGATAAGATTCATATGTTGCACTCTGCTTAATATTGAAACTTCAACATAGAAGCCTTGTATACTCTGCCATGCTGAATAAAGTTTCTTTACTGCAACTAATTGACCATTTGCTAACTTCTCTTTGTGGACAGGTCCAGATCCTCCTCCGCAAAGCAAGTCAGATCCAATGGTTATCTCTTCAAGTTCTTTGTATGTAAATCTCCTTAAGGCAGTCTCTGACAACATAGATTTCAACCGTCGTCTCCATGAAGTCCAACTAATATGTTAAATACTGACGAAGATTTAGACCCTATAGATCCCAAAAAGTCCCACTTGGCTTGAGTTTGCAGTTCTAAGCGTCACAATTTAATTAAACTGAAAGTATTTGCTTGTATGGGTTTGGTAAAAACCCGCAAGACAACTTTAGTTCTGCAAACAGATGCTTCTACACTGATTAAGAGTACATATGCTATAATTTGTATACTTAGTAGCTATGCAGTCAATTCGTTTTACTGAAGGAGTCCAGCCTTGGGATTTGCATGAACCAGTACCAGTAGAATTGTGTGACAATTTTTTGCAGTCAGATTCAAGTTTTGAAGGATTTGTAGTCTCAAAATATGTGTAATCAGGGCAATTGCAGGTACTTATGTTACATAATCCATATTGTCAATATTTTTTAGGCAGATCACAGGTTTGAAACTGTTGTTTTTTAATCACCCACTTGGATGCTTCAAGCTGGCCAATCAGAATCTAACTTAACAAGGCAGCACATATGATAACTCATTAGAAGTACTTACTTCTAAGAGGGTGCTCACTACTGAATTTGCACTGCTATAGTTTGTCACGTTTACAAGTTTGTTAAACTGATTCACATTAACATCGCCAGACCAGAGCTGCAGGGGAGAGCTTCCTTGAGCTTCTCAAAAGAGGCTTGGACATTCTCTAACCAATGCTGGATCCAATCCTTTACCTTCTCATGTTTGACTAGGTCTGATAGTGGAGGGGTCCATTTGGCAAAGTCCTTTATGAACTTTTTATAGTACCCTGCTAATCCCAACAAGCTCATGACTTTGTGGAGGTTTCTTGGTGATGGCCAATCTATGATGGCTTCGATGTTTGCTGGATCGGTGGAGGCTGCCTCCACTGTGACTATGTGCCCCAGGTACTCAACTCTATTTGTCGCCGCGGGACATTTCAAGAGTTTGACACAGAGTTGATGTATCTCAATTTCTCTAAAACTCTTCTCACATGGACCACGTATTCCTCTAAGGACTTGCTGCAGATTAAAGATGATTACAAAATCGTCTAAGAATCTCTAAATACATCATTCATTTGCGCATGAAGGTTGTCGGGGTATTCGATAGACCAAATAGCATTACTGTAAACTCATAGTGGCCATACCCTAAATGCAGTTTTATGGATGTCTTCCACTTTGATCCTTATTTGATGGTAACCTGGCCTTAAGTCAATCTTAGAGAAGTGCTTTGCCCCTTGTAGTTGGTCCATCAAGTCATCTGCCCTTTGCAATGCGTACTTGTTCTTTACCATTTGCTTATTCAGTTGGCGATAATCTATGCACATTTTTAGACTCTTGCCCTTCTTCTTCGCAAAGAGAATAGGTGCCCTGAAGGGTGATACACTTGGCCGGATACATTCAAGCTCTAACAACTCTCTTTGTTGTTTCTTAAGCTTGGCTAACTCTGAGGATGCTCATCCTATATGGAGCTTTACTTGCCGGCTTTGCATCTGGTGCAAGTATAACTTCATATTCACTGCCTGGCGGATTTCATCCGGAAAGAAAACTCTTTAATTCACTTGGCAATTGCCCTAGGTAACTGGCTTACACTAGCCGCTTGTTTTTTTTGCTTGTAAATGGAGTCGGCAGCTTCTAGCTTAAGAACACACGCGACCTTGCCCTTCATAATATATTTATTCAACTTCTCAGCCGATAGGCACTGCATTACGGATAAGAACTTCTTACATTTCACTAAAAATCACTTGCCATTTGGTGCTATGATTGAAATGTCGTGCTTGTCGCAGTCGATCATTGCTTTAGCCGGCTTTAAATACTCAACTCTGATGATGAGGTCATATTTGCCGATGTTCATGACCTCGTCGCCCATGCCTATCTTAGCTCCACTCAAGGTGACGTCGAAGTTGACTCTTGACCCTTGGTTCTGCAAATTGCTCCACTTGCCAAGACAGTCGATCTAGGCTTAGACTTAAGAGTCTTACTCTTAGAGATGTTTGCCATTTAGGGAGATGAAAAGTTAAGGGTTAATGGATTATTTACATAGATCTATGGCCACAAGGTTTTGTCATTAGGACATTTCCTTTGGTCACAAAAGATGGTGCAATTAGATAATTATTCATGTTCTAGATCTAATCTATACTCTAGAATTCCCTCCTTTCTTGGTTCTTGCCCTCTTCAAATAGCCCCACCTTTGAGTTGATGCATCGGACTCGTGAAATTGCTTCTCTTTATTGGATCTTCGTTGAATCATGCTTAGCAAGGTGTTTAAGTCACCAGGAAGATTCAACACATTGGATAGCTTATCAACAAATGTATAAAATTCAAGTTACTCCATACACATTTCTTCCCAATCCTTGAAGCTTTGCTCAATTATCGGGGTGATCTTTTCATGAAAGAAATCTACTCGAGTAGAAGCACGAAATGGTGTCTCATATTTCTTGTATAATGTAATAATAGAGTCAACTAGCTAAGTGTATTTAGGGGGAAAAAAAAAGGTTTACATGACATTTAATGCTGGCAACCAACGTGAGATTCCGCATTTAATTATAGAAACTAACGAAATGCCTGCACAAATTTGAATTGAGATCCTAGACGGATTTTCCCCCATCGAATTCTCCAAGCACAGATTCTCCAATTCGAACTCTCAATGGCCGCCCAAATTAGAGCGACCTCAAGAATAAAAAAGCCCCTTTGATCTTCTTATTTTTGGTGGTTGAATTCATGAGGAAGCTATGGAATCGAGTAGGTTGGAAGGAAGCGTATCAGTTTCAAACTCTATTGGAGAATCAGATGAGGTCAAAAGCCCAAAATCGAATGTTGCAGGCTGCCAAGGGAGGTCAAAACGAAAATTCAGTGATGTTGGATATGTGACAAGAGGTGTTAGAAACAAGATGAATGAAGCTGTTGATCATATTGTGCATCAGGCCTCCAATTTGGCCCCAAAACACCAAATTACTTTTGCCAAAAGACTCGTGCAGGACAACAGATTATGTTTTCGATTTGAACCCATCCTTGAAAAGCCTAAAGAAGCTATTGTTAAGGAAAAAACAGTTAAAAATATGAGGGATGGCCTTCAAGAAGTCAAATCAGCAAATAGCAATGATAAACTTGCTGCTAAACACTCTGTTCTTTCTATGGTAGTCGGAAAAGAGGGTGAATCGTTGAAAACTACAATGGCAGCCAAATTGTTGAAATTACATCCAAGAAATATGACTCTTCCAGCAAAAAGAAGAAAGCAATGTCATTAAGTGGAGCAAATTTGTGGGTATTAACAGGCCGAAAACCAAGGAAAAATGTTGTAGATCAAGCCATGAAGAACTTAATTTCTCAATTTTGGTTGGATAACACAAAAGTCTCGCCAAAAGTTAGAGATGTCATGAAGAAAAGGACACAAGCAATTCAATATATTGACATTACACAAGTACAAGTTATACATTGCCTTGATTTGCTATAAAATATTTGTAGTTGGGTGTTATTATTTACATTGAAGCAATATGCATTCTTTCTAAAGATTGTCATTTACCTTGTGAGTGTAATAACAGGGGAATCTACTTTTCTTTATGGATGTACAAGTTCTGATAATCTGTCTTACATTTTTCCCGGATTGTTCAAATTCACTTCCGAGATGTATTGCAGGGGTAAAGGTAGACACTTGAGAGTAAGGATGTGAAAGATGTAGGATGTGTAATAT
>JAANSK020255997.1:0-12772 GCA_011763485.2 Isoetes engelmannii
CAAGGAATCAGTGGTTGGTCTAGTGGTAAAGATGGGGGGTTTGGGGGGCAATGACCAGGGTTCAAATCCCTCCTAAATATAAAAAGTTTTCAAATGAAGTTCAAATGAGCTTGAAAGATGGACGGCTCAGATCGCGCCATGTGGCACCTTCTTGGCCGTTGATAGGGCGGACAATACATACACACCTACATACACATGGACACTATTTCTTTATATTAGAGGAGGATTGCAAATAAATATAGTAGATGTTCTCAATTGTATATGCCTTGCTTTGCTGCTATTACGAGATGTTAGAGTTAGGCAAAGAAAGTAAGGATTTGTGGTGTTCTTAGTTATAAACGCTTCTCTAAACCTTTGACGATGGCTGCAGGGAAGCAATGGAGGCTGCATCAATGATTTTAAAAGTAAATACAAAGCTCAAAAATATTAAAGATTGTAGTAGACACAATTCTATGTTATTGTGAACTCACCATTCAAGAAATACAAATTGCAGTTTACTCTATAATTCTTTCTCTTGGATCTATTTGTTGTCTAGATTTATGGTTGACGATCAATAATATAATAAAGATGATAGAAATCATTATGGATAACTGGAAATTATATGATATGAACCATTATGGGTCCTATACTGAATATCCCAATCAAGAAACAAAGGTATATCATTTCAATTATACGAATGACACTATAAGTCACGTTTAATGGGCACAAATATGTCACTTTATTGTCACATGAATGACAGAAACATCACACCATAAATGTTACAACTAGGTCATATCAATGGCACAAATAAGTTACTTCAAGGGGCACAAGTAGGTCATATCGATGTCTCAATGGCATAAATAAGTTACTTCAAGGGGCACAAGGAGGTCATATCGATGTCTCAATGGCACAAATAAGTCAGATCCAAGGGCAGAATGATGTCACTTGTTTGTCACATAAGAGGCACAAACACCACACATAAATAGTACAACGTGGTCACTTAATTGACACAAGTCTGTCATATAAGGGGCATAAGCATATCACTTTGACAACATTCAAATGGCACAAAATAGATGGCACTTAAATGGCACAAAAAAACGGAGCATTTGAGGCACAAATATGCATAAATGGCACAACAAAAATTGCCATTTTGTGTAGGTAAAAGTGGCATATAATTGTGCCATTTATACCTACTTTTGTAGTAGTGGAACAAAAAAACCTTTGATAAAAAATACAAAAACACACTCACCTCGCAACTTGTCTGCATGCTCAACCACTTTGTCATGCTATGTTTTTTTGAAATCTATGTAGCCGAGATGTGGTGTCATGGGGTGCACAGATTGCAGGTTATGCACAAAATGAGCATATAATTCTGTGTTTTCAAACATTTTCCATAAGTGTAGGTCCTTTCCATCCCCTTGCACAACCCCTTCAATCTTCATGTAGAATTCTAAACAAACTAACTGAAAATTCTATTTCTCAATTCTAAAACTATGGGAGGAAAAAATCAGTCATGTCTGATATGCGGATGAAACATTTTCCATAAGTGTAGGTCCTTTCCATCCTCTGGCACAACCCCTTCAATCTTCATGTAGAATTCTAAACAAACTAACTGAAAATTCTATATCTCAATTCTAAAACTATGGGAGGAAAAAATTAGTCATGTCTGATATGCGAATGAAGCAACACCAAAGACGTAATTTGTTGAGAAGAGTGCACGATCCATAGTGCTCCCAGCATTTTGCCCACATTGAGGAACTGAAGATGCCAAAGGCCAGCAAGAAAAACTAAACCCATACCCAAGAAATGAAGAAAACTTTTGGAAACTAAAACCCGGCTAATGGTCGTAAATTACTAGAAATTTAGGTTAAACTATCTTTTCGATGCATCCCCAAAATTTTTGGCATTCAAAAAGCAAAAAACCTTAGGTTATATGAATAGAGAGAAATATGTTAGAAATACAACCGGTAATTGTGACGGTTAGATCATTAGATATGCATAGAATATGCTCAAGATGTTTAGGGGGCCCGGGGGGGGGGGATGTTTTCCAAAAACGTTAATAATGCTCTTCAGGAATTGAACGTGAGCATAACTATTGAGCACAAAAAAATTATATATAACTGCTTGTCATCCAATTCCAAGCTCAAAATATAAGAAAATAAAAGGGGCAACAGCTGCAAGGCCATGATCTAATAATACTCTGATGTCCTCACGTTAGTCACTAAACTGAGCATCTTGTACCTCATGAATCAAGACATTGTTGGAAAAGACTAGCAATAAATATAGAAGAAGCACAACTTAATATGTAACTGGATACATGCAATTCAACAAAAGGAGCCCTAAATAACAAGGAGCCCCAAATCCTGCCAATATAACCAACTTAGCTTTCAAATACTGAGCCGTAAATGCACCGAAGAACTTGCATACTGATGAAGAGCTCGTCAGTTACCCTATACATTTCTGGAGAAGGAAAACAAGGAGGAATAGCTTCAAGCACATTTTGCATAGCATGCCTTTGACCTTGGCGTCATCACCAGAAAAAGTTACAAATGGAATAATAATTGTTATAAATCACCCTCCTGATCTTGACATCATGTTTTCCCCCATTTTACCAAAACCTAGCTGACCCAGAGGATCTAAAGAAAAGAAAAGACTCATTTTTCAAATCTAGATTTATCACAACACCTAACCTCAAAAAGTCCACCAGTCCTGCCAGCAACTCCACCAGGCCGATATGCAAGAAGATGCAACCATCACCATCGACCTGCCTCGGATTTAACAAGTTTATGGGGGTTTCCCATGGAGCCTGAGACCTGAATGCTCATTTAGAGGAATATTTATGGGTTCCCATGGATCTGCAGATATGCACGCTTGAATGGAGGCAGCATTCGTGTCCCGTTGTGCAAGGGGCTCCCTTTTCAATCTCCGATGGTCCGACAACACCATGTCGCTGCCACATGCAAATGGACGACAACAAAGCCCTTATTCACGCCAAATAACACAGGTCCACTTTTCAATGGGGGCCCTCTAAATGGCACATCCAACGGCATTAAATAACATATTCTATCAACCCACCTCCTAGAGGGTTTGGCATTTGCGCAAACCAAAAAGGATTACACAATTTTCTGGAAATCATTCATTTGTTAATTGCCTCTCATAAACCTGCAATATTGAGTTTCGTATTGGGGGAGCTGCTTCATGCAGTGATTGGAGCTAAGATTCCTGGCACGTATTGTATGGGAAACCGTATAATTTGCCATCTTTGAGTAGCTTAATTTCATTTAGATGTCATATTTCTATTTCTATGTGTTTTTCAGGGTTTTTTTTCCAAGTTTGCAATTTTTGAGCCGAATGTTTTGGGATGGATAAGATATGATGCTGCCTTCTATTTCCGGCATAGCAGAGCAGGTTTGTACAAAGCAAGAGCAGAAGCAGGAGCAGGGGCGGGGCTTGTGGTGCCCATTCATTTCTGTGAGGCAGAACCAAAATTTCGGGCAGGGCTTACTGGCGGGGTCGGCAATGGCCTGGCAGGGTTCTCCTCTGGAATGCAGGTGTCGTCCCCTACTGGTTTAGGTGGTTAGATGCTTGCTTTCATTGTGACAGAGCCAACAGGTAGAGCTGCTGTTTGATTTGGCTTCTCAGTTTTATTTTTTCTGCAACTAGTTTGCTTTCATGGCTATTTTGATCCCTTAAGTGGCTGCCACAACAAGAACACAGTCTGGAAAATTGGCTGTTTAAATGGGGCATGAAACTCAACTTATGGGCTTCTTCTGAGGCCCAGGGGACAAAGTGGAGATTTGATTCTCCTGCAAGCCGGATTGGCTCCTCTAGGAGCCGATTCGATGGCCTAGAAGGCTCTCAGAGCCTCCGAATCAGGCAACAGGAGCTTAGCGCAGGCGCCATGCTGACCATTGACAATTTGGATTTTCCCTTTTTTCGCTTTGCTTTTTTGTTGCTTCAAACCATATGTTCTATCGACACCTTAGGAAATGACATGATATTTTTTTTTTCAAAAAGATATTCGCCGCCGATATGGCATCATACCCGACATATGCTGATCCTTACAACAAATAGAGAAAGAGAATAGAGAATAGACACCCAATTTTCTTAGGTAGATTGATTGTCTTTTTTAACGTCACGCCCACACAAACTCCCGATTTTGACTGACAGAAGCTTAAATCCGTTTAGGGTTTAGGGTAGTGATGGACAAGAGCAATGGATGGCGTGGTCCTGCCTGGCGGGATGCTGCCCATCACACCGGAATGGGTGCTCTGGAAGCAAGTCGCAAGCTTGCCGATTATGTTAATCGTGTTATCGAAGCTCTCAGCACTCAAAACGGTTCTGCTTTGGCTGCCCTCATCGCCATCTCCGCACCCAATAGCTATCGAACCGTAATCGCTTCAGCACTGGATTTTGATAAGGTCATAGTTTGGTCTTTTGCATTATCTATAATGTCCAAAGAAATGAACGTGCAATATGCAATTTGTTTGTAGGATCCAGGCAGAATTTTAAAACAGGTTGATAAGCATGCCCCACTTGGGGATATGTTATTGTATCATACTCGCTGTATGCAGTCGTACCAGCAGGGGCGTTTTGTAGAAGCTTATACTTTTCTTGAGAAATCAGCAAAGTAGGTTCCATAATTTCACCAAGTCAACCCTTTATTGATTATCAACTTTATGGCTTTCTGTCATTTCCTTGCTACAGCGCATTCTTACAAGAATTTCGTGGGTGGGAATCTGCCTGGGCTATGGAGGCGCTTCACAAGATGGTTTATGAACTACGAACTCTTGCTGAAAAGGTATTTCCATGACCTATGATAAATGACTGAGATTAATGTCTTTCAATTGGGAATATATTGAGCTGCAACTTAGCAGATTATTTCAGGCTGACATGGAGTTGGCTGATCAAGGAAAGACTGTGGATAAACTGAAAGGGGCTGGCTCTTTTTTGATGAAAGTTTTCGGGGCACTTGCAGTACGTTCTTCTAGCCTAAAGCATGTTTTACATTACGGCCCCTTAGGTTTCGGTTCTGGTTTACTAGTATGGAGACATTGGAAGGTCTTCCAACATTTCTGGTCCTTATTAAGAATTAGGTTACGGTTGCCTATCTCATGGGTTTTGGTCAAGTATCACGAAAAGCAGATATCTTAATAAAGAGACATAATTACAGGGCAAGGGTCCGAAAAGGATAGGAGCATTATACGTTACTTGTCAGCTTTTTAAGGTTTACTTCAAGGTGAGTACTCAAAATTGGATACATCAGTCCTAAGAAAAGAAGATAACTCTTCTATTTTATGTAGCTTGGAACAGTTCATCTTTGTCGGAGTGTGATTAGGAGCATTGAAACAGCTCGAGTATTTGATTTCGAGGATTTCCCCGTTTCTCACCGTGTATGATTCTCAGACTTGCATCAAAACAAGTATTGTTCTTGTATCTCCCTGTTAATTTACAACAAGGGATGGTCTTTCAGGTCACATATATGTACTATACTGGACGTCTGGAGGTGTTTAATGATAACTTTGCTTTGGTAAGTATTCTGGAAGTTTCATCACTTGGGTTACAGGATTGGATAGTCCATTGAGGTGATTTCCTGGTTTTTCTAAGGTTGATTGTTTTTTCTTTAATTTTCTAAATCATCTTAAGACTGTGCCATGTTTAATACGTGCAGGCAGATCAAAAGCTTACATATGCATTGAGACATTGTGATCCACGAAAAAAGGCAAACATAAGGTGCATCACCTGTAATTATTATGCTAGGGTTTGAGTGGTTGTAATTTTTGTGTGCTTGGTGACAGGATGATCTTGAAATATTTAATACCAGTAAAGCTTTCCGTCGGTTCATTACCAAAGGAGTGGTTATTGGAAAAGTATTCCCTTGTTCAGGTGCCTGGCTTTAGTCTTAACATTGTTTTGCTTGAGTTTCTTGCAAACGACAGGTACACAAATTTCAGTTTTGCTGTTACTTTATGCATTGCTGTGTTGCTGCAGTACCTTGACATTGTAGGAGCCATGAGGACAGGCGATATAAGACTGCTTCGCCATGCGCTTCAGGCCAATGAAGACCAGTATGTCCAAAACAAGCTTTCCAAACTTGTTATTAGTGTTGTATTCTAACTCTTTTCCTTATGTAGGTTTTTAAGATCTGGGGTGTACCTGGTTCTGGAAAAGCTGGAGCTGCAAGTTTATAGGCGCCTCCTAAAGAAAATGTACTTTCAGTTTTTTCCATTGATGCTGAAGTGGTGATGGTAGCATCTAACTTAATGCATATTGCAGCTTTTTAATTCAAAAGCAAAAGGATCCTGGCAGGGCCCACCAAATCAAGATGGACGTTGTTGTGAAGGCATTGAAGTGGCTGGATATAGATATAGATGTTGAAGAGGTAAGAGTATTAACGTGCCTTTTAGATCATCAAGATTGAGGAATTTCTGAACTGTTTAAGTTCTGCCCAGGTTGAGTGTATTATGGCAATTCTGATTCATAAGAATTTGATGAAAGGATATTTTTCCCACAAGAGCAAGGTTGTCGTACTGAGCAAACAGGAGCCATTTCCAAAGGCTGTGAGTGTGTAGCCAGCGACTTATGATTCCTCGTCGCTGCCCAAGTTGTGATGGATGGATCCGAGTACAGCAAGGCTCAATTTAATGAAAGGATGTAAAACTCTGCAGGAGTACACCAAAAGAAGCTACAGTGAGATACAGATCTTACTGTGTTTTGGAGCTCCTCAGTTGTAGATATGGCTGAAGATTTTTTATCCCTTAGAGAATTTAACAGTTGGCTCTTAAACAATTTAGATGGATATTGTAAAATATTGTATTCTGGTGTAACATTCTTCCATTAAGAGAAGGCCGATCACATGCGAGAGGATCTTTTTTGGTTTTGTTAACACGTAAAAAAATTCTCTTAGGCAATCGAATCTCGGAGTTTTTGTTTCTTTGGTGGGTGCCCATGACGCCAAAATTCTTTGGACGGACGCACAAAAAACATCGACGAATTTAAGATTAGGGTTCTTCCTACACTTCACATTTTTTAACAGTGGATTGCTTCCTTTTTTGTAACGGATTTGCTGGATTGCTTCCTTTTTTGTAACGGATTTGCTTCCTTTTTACAGTGGGTTTGATGTTGCTAACAGGTTTTAGATCAAATCCGGCAAATTTTAGAGCTATTCCTCAAACTTTAGCCTGAACTCCTTGCTTTGAAGAAGCGCTGATCCGGAACAGCAATACTTGCGATTTTGGCGATTTTTTGCAGTTTTCTTTGTCGATCCAGCATCATTGTCTTTTTACATGTCGATCTAGCATCATTTAGAATTTCTGACTTTGGGAAAGCTTTGCCGAGCACAAATGTGATAAGCAATTCTTGAGATCCTACACCCGTCCTGGAATGAACAAGGTGCTGTGTGCACGGAGGGTTGCCATCCGGTCCCCCAGAATGTGTTTTCGTATTTTTTTTTGGCACGTTTGCACAAACGGGGATTGCTTAAGTCATTGTGGGGTTGGCACTTTAAGTCATTGTGAAGCTATCCACGTTGCAGCCAGATAGGATTTTTGTCCACTTGGAGAGCTCAGAATCGTTAGATTTCATCAACGATCCCGAAAATTCATCGAAATTCCAGCGTGTTCATGGGTTGATTGGGAAGGTATACCTGCGTTTGGGGAGAATTAGCAATTGAACGGATCTTCTGGCGATGGCACATGCTTCTTTCCCGCCCCCCCTGTTTTCTATTTCAATTCCTTCTAGGTATGGGCGACGATGGCGATGATGGCTTGGAAGACCCCTTTTGTGCAGCTATATGGATGATAGGCTGTGAGGATACGCCAATGGCAAGGGATCTGTAAGCAACACTTCTTACTTCTCCTTTTGTCTTGATTTACATGGATTTCATTTTCTTGTCAGGTACAGTTATACTCATTTGCCATTTTCGTGAGCTCTGTTTCATGTATGGCCGATGAGCCCAGCATTTTCTAGTTCTACATTTGATTTGTAAGACGGATTGCAACTTTGCTTCAGAAATAATCCTCATCCTATAGGGTTTGGAGGATACTGAGCAGACGTCAAGCAGAAGTTCATCGTTCCAAAGCTCAAAAACCTTGAATTGCCCAGGTATTTTCGAGTTTTTTAAACGAGCCCATGACTTGTATGGCAGGGCTTCAATGTTTTCTTAGTTACTTTGAGCTCCAGCTCTGTATTCTCATGCTTTACAAGTTCACAAACAAGCCTATAAGTTTCCTTTGGATTTTTTTTTCCTATTTCTTTGGTTCATCCGCAACATTGAAACCATCCTTAGTTTTGTTACAGATCTGTGCACGAGATATGATTTGCTTTCTTTATTCATTGGACCAAGCAGCTGAAGTCTTATCGTATCTCTTCTGAGTAGGTAAACTATACTAAGTTCTTGTACATCTCGTTTTTGTAGGCTATGACCCTTAGATTACTTCTATGTGGAGCACAAAAATTACTTCTATTACCCGGTTTAAGCATGTAAGACTTTATTATATGAGGTTGTTGCACATTCTTCACTCCTAGCCAGGCTGAGCTCAAGCTCAACAATGTACTTATTCCAGCTTTTCTCATTTTTGCTTAGTTCTTTTGACTTCTTCTATAGGTTAGCATAGGACAGGGCATGTTAATCACTTTGCAATGGAGCAGATAATTTTTAGGCTCCAGCATGATGCCTAACCTAAAGATCTTTTTGGGGCTAAATTTACAATCTTGTCAAAAGCGTAATATAAAATGCTATTCCATATGATGGCCTGGTGAGATAAGATAAGATGAGATAAGCATTTTAACGTCGCGCCACAAAGGCAGCATCCAATTGGATATGCGACGGGACAATACATAAGGGGACCGAAGTCCCGAAACAACACAGATGGCCCTAAGCCCATGGAAAACAAGAGGGACCAAAGTCCCTGCAAAACAATCATCTAATTTTTATGCTTATATGTTTACAGATGTTTACATGTTTTCCGTTCAGTGTTACCGTTATGCAGCTATGTATACCCTAGCCATGGATCACGAGGCCACTGGTCTCGAATGATCGCAGCCCCACCCCTATAAACTGCCCACCCCTATAAACTGCAGCAAGAGAAATAGCAACGAATACAATGAAGAAAATTTATGTGAAATAAACATATAGACTGTTTTTTAAGCTATTTATCTTATTATCCTGATTTTAAACAAATGCCATTTCAGTTTGTTAGTACTGACAGCTTTATTATGTCTAGATGCTATGCCTGGTATATAATACCTTTTGAAATAAACGAGGATATTTTCTGTTTGATGCTTGAGATGAGTCACATTGCCTATATGTGGTCTTGGCATTGCATAATTGCTTCTTCTAATATTGATTTCATACTAAATGCAAATAGCCAAACATATCCGGGTACCAAGTATTCGAGTTTATGAGGTTGCCAGATTCTATTCTATGCTCAATTGGACGAAGGTAATTTGGACATGTCTTTTGTGTAGTTATAAACATTCCAGGAAATTCAAAAAGTAACTTGTGTCACCTGTTTCTAATAAAAACTGAGTTTTACCATGATAACTTCTGGTATTCTGGTTGAATAATTTTGGATGGGAGGCTGCATATGGCAGAGTCTTTTTGTGTCCCTTTGTAGTATGTTAACTGTTGTCTCTAACATATTTCCTGATCAGAAGCATGTGATCTTTAATAGGAGGATTTAACCTCAAAACACTAGGTTGAAATGGTGAAACGCTACATAGAGGAGAAAGACCTCCAGTAAGTTTTACCTTTGGCAAATAACTTTACTGCTCTAAATGCAGAATGCTATTCCATTTGAATTTAAAACTAAATTTCTTTATTTATGATGCTGAAGTTCATGTGCATGCCATGCAGTCTATTTTGAAATAGTTTCGATTTTAAATCATATACTGAAAAGCTTATGTACAAGTGGCATGCAATCACATGATGTTAAGGTGATGTCAAGCATGTTCATTGTCCTGATGTATTGGCATATCTCCTGATGTATTGGAATATCAGTGGTACGAGAATGCCTATTGCAGAAAAGAGAATTGAATCTACCTGATGTATTGAACCATTGTAGGCTCGTGATGTTAATGTCTACTAACTGCAGGTGGAGCTTGAACTTGAATCTCTAGTTTTATGCTACACAGCTGTTCACTGAGCACAAATAATTAAGATATGAACTTGGTAACATAGAGCTGCACTTTAAATCAATGCCTTGAGCATGTGGTGCAAAAGTTGTGTTCTAAATCAATGACTGCACACTTGAGCTAGATGCCAATAAGGTGTGGATTTGCCATAAAATCTTTATATTGAATGGCAAAACAGGATGAAGACAAATAATTGAACAGAGAGTAACATCCTCCATCATGCCAAATAAAATTTGCTACTTCGCGATGGACAAACTTAGATCATCATAGAAGAGAGTTTGAAGCAAGAAAAGTTTATCAAGACTAGATGTTCAGATTAATGAGCCAGTTTTCCTCGTCCATTTCGTTTTGAAATGGCTTATGACATGCAATCGTCACCTTTGCTATGTCTTCAAGAAATTGCATATTGCACGTTCAACATGTAAATGCACAATGCGACATATCATGTCCCTACACATCTGTATACAAAAGAGAAGGAAAATTGTTTTGTGCTTGAAAAAAATGTGGCATGCATGTCGGGATGCATGTTAGACAATGTTCTCATTTAAAAAAAGAACATCTTTTTAGATGTTGCAATGAACAGTTTACTTGAGATGACATGGCATGCATCAATTGCAATCCAAACTTGTAAACAACAATAGACAAGAAACCTACCCAGCCAAAAATCGTAATAGGTATTAAAAAAGACGATATATCCTCCTCTGGGAGTCTAGAAAATCGTAGATGCCTCATGGCTTCAATGAGCCTTGGTGCTATATATTCCATAGGAAATTTGTCTATATAATAATGTGTTCTTCAACAAACTGAGCAAATTTGTATAAATATCATGCCAATGCTACGATTGGCATGTTAAAGTAGACATTTCCTTTTCAACAATTCGTAGAGCTTCATTGAGAGTGCTTGGATATTGCTAATATTGTCATACTGCTTATCACTCTATATTGCAAAAGCACTCAAATTAAACTATCAAGTAACTTCTTAAGCAAAGTAACCAGACATTGGCATGTTAAAGTAGACATTTCCTTTTCAACAATTCATAGAGCTTCATTGAGAGTGCTTGGATATTGCTAATACTGTCATACTACTTATCACTCTATATTGCAAAAGCACTCAAATTAAACTATAAGTAACTTCTTAAGCAAAGTAACCAAACGTGCTATTGACTATTTATTTTGTTGTTTCGTATTGATGGGAAAAAACAAATGCGAGGATCGAACTTTTTGCCTCGGACATATACATATCTGTGGGTTTAACTTTAAATATCTAGTCTCTACTAAATTACAACTGTGTTTTGACATCAATGTTGACATATTGCATTGTTAGACAATTGTGTTTTGTGTTTTGTGTGTGGTATGTTCATCTGGGAATTTTTTTAGGTTGCCAGACCTTAACATCTTTTGATCTTTCCATCTGGGAAACTTTTTAAGTTGCCAGATCTTAACAACTTTTGATCTTTCCATCTTTGACCACCGATTTCTCAAGGAAACATGTAAGATTTGCGGCGTCTTTTCCAAAGACAAACTTCAAGCGTTTCTTTCTTGGATCTTTGAAGCGTTGGGATTTGGGCTTTGAAGTGTCAATCTTAGAGCTTGTATTAGTCATTAGGCAGAGCTACATATTATCTGCTGATGTCCTCCTACTCTTTGTTATCCTCTTCATGAGGGCAACTGTTTGTGCGACATGACCTTGTTTAAATTCATTTTTGCTCATTATTTATTTTGTTTAGATTTCAGTTTAACTCCTTTCTTTTTAGTTTGTGCTTTGTCACCTCATTTGCTTTGGGTTTTGAATGGGTTAAAATAAAAGTTGGATTGATGGGGCGCTACACGATTAGTAGTTAGGGGTAATGCTCGCTTACAGGCCATTATGCGGGGTAAGGCCACCTGGCAAGCCCGTAGGGCGAGCCAGCCGCACCCCGCGTAATGGCCTGCAAGCAAACATTTCCCCTCGAAATGTTAGGGCAGGCCATATTTCGCACGTGGCACTCTTTTGTTAGGTGTTTATGTGATGACATGTGGCTCTAGCAGCCTGCTATGTGGGACAGGAAAGTCATATAATGTAACAAGTGTGATAATATGGAGAAATGTGGCCGGCCCTAACATTTCGATTGTTTATTTTGAGATATATAGCTGTTGCGAGCTTGTTTGGCAAAACAATAGAAGCCCATGCTTGTGCATGTAAAATAAAGTTCACTTTGGCCATTTGAGCCATTTGGCAAAGCCATAGAAGCCCATGTTTGCACATGATGTAAAACAAAGTTCAGTTTGACCATTTGAGTGTCGTGATTTCTTTTGCTTAGTTTCACAACTTGTGTTGAGGAACTTTTCTTTTTCTTTTTATGAGTCATAATGGATGAGGTTGGGGAATGTTGTGCTAATGACTTTTTCAACCTATATCCCAATTGTAGATAGCTAAACATCCATAATGACAAAAGCATGTAAGTTGTAATTGAATTTACATGTACAATAAGAATGCATTTGATTATATATTATTTTAAAGGGCGACAAGAATCTCCCTAGATAAATATCCTTTGGCAAATGTATATGGGGTCAGTCTATAATTTTGTAGTAAAGTGCTATATATTCTAAACGAAGTGCACCCCTGGCTACCTCGGTCGTCGGATCCGTCAATCCTACGGCTCAGATTGCATGTTGGGGCC